>RJVU01031169.1:878544-900784 GCA_003731715.1 Anabarilius grahami
TAAACCTAAAATAAACTTGCACTAAATCAATTCAATATGACATGGTCTTTTCAGCTCATGTACTTCCATGTACATCTGACATTTTTCTGAGTAGAGTATTCAATAATAAATAAATAAATAAATAAATAATTTAAAAAAATGTAGGATGGGACATTTTTTGTAGAAAAAAGTTGTTTCGGAGTAAGAGCAAATGATTTCACTTTGATGATCAACAAGATTACAAAAGCAGATTTTTATAATTAATAATGCGCACTGACGAATCATACACAGTTAGACCAGGGATGTTTATTAAGGACAAAACAAATGACTTCAACCTTTTATTGGTCCCCACACAGCCCAAGCAGCTCAGTCTGTTATTTTGAGTGATTTTTGTGGCCTTTCCACATTTGCGGTACTACTTTGTGCATATTATCTAATTGAATACATCAGTTACATTGTCTTTCATGTGTGAAGACATATTTAATTGCATGTGGTAAGGCATATTAATTATGCATGTATAGCAGATTCCATGAGAGCAGCCTGCCTGTGGCCTGAGGTGTGGAGCTATATTAAAATGGCAGTAGTGTTAATTATGTTAATTGTGGTGGGACTGGTCTGAATTCCAAAGCCTCCTGACAGAATTCCAATGCATATCGTTGGATTCTGGAACATGAGCAACCCATTCTTCTTTGGACAGTAGAACATGCTACTTTTAGTCAATTAATTAGCTTAAAAATGACAATCAAAGAAAGAAACATCAGAGTCTCTCTGCAGTTATAAACACCTCTTTCAATTTTCTTTTTTGAAATTTGTAGTCACTTTAATCACAACTAAAAATGGCTTTTCATTTGAGTGTTTTTATAGAGGTTTGAAGAGGTCTTAAAATAAATAAGTGGCATGTTTTCCTCAGTCGCAGCGCCAGCTCTTCAGAAAATGAAAGAGCTGTTAGAATTTCGCCTACTTAACAAGCACATTTAGGTCAATATCATAGCATTTCACTGATAGGCATCCATTTAAAAGCACAGGCCTGCATTTTACACTGATATTCATCAGTATTCGTTATGTCTGAGAGCTCAGTGTTCCTGATGAGAGGTCAGGTTTTGTGGAGCGAGAAAGTGACTGAAGGCTATTATCACAGCCTCTATAATCTGCTTTCATTACAGACTGTTTAAGATTTTATTTACAGGAGGAAAGATATGGTATGGATTTCACACTGCTTGTGAGTCCTAGCAAATGAATGTAGCCTTAAGGTGCTGTCACATTAGCAGAATTTTGCAGAAATGTATTAGTCGAAAAGGTTCATTGTTTGTTGTCAGTAGTGTAGCGATGTATGAAGCACAGCTCACACAGAAGACCGTTTCAAACCGAGAAGCTTTCTGTTGATCAACGCAGAGTAATTGCATGACCAACTGAAGCCGATGCAAAATCTGTGTGGGAAGTATTTTGCCTTCACACCAAATTCCTGATTGTGTGGATTCCTATTGAAATGACTGTATTTCACCAGCAAAAATGACATATTCAATCAATAGTTCACCCAAATATCCATCATCAGTTATTCACCCTCATGTCTTTTGAAATCTGTATGACTGTCTGTCTTCTTTTTTTTTTAAGCAAAAATTAAATAAAATTGTTAACACTTAACAATAAGGTTCCATTTGTTAACATTAGTTAACTTCATTAGAACACTTTTTAAAGGGGTGGTTCATTGTGATTTCACTTTTTTAACTTTAGTTAGGGTGTAATGTTGCTGCTTGAGCATAAACAGTATCTGCAAAGTTACAGCGCTGAAAGTTCAATGCAAACGGAGATATTGTCTTTTAAAGTTAAAGCAGTTTAATGCCTACAAAAACGACCGGTTTGGACTACAACGAGCTTCTTCCCGGGTTGGTGACTTCATAAACCCTGCAAAACACTGCCCCCGGGAACACGCAACGTTGCCCCAAAGTGGGCGAGGCCATGTCGCGCAGCATGGAAGCGGAAGAGTTGTGTACACTGGACGAAAGCGGCGCGAAGCGACGCGTCAAAAGATAATAGAACCCATTAGAATAATCATTGATATTGTCTACACCAGGGCTATTCAATTACAAATTCAGTTGAGCCAGATTTTCAAACCAAGAAGGTTAGCTGGGCCAGTCATTTTAGTGGCGAAGCAGCTCGTAACGACAAATTTTAAAACCAACACAAACAAATTTATTGAAAAACATAAGGTTTATTCATTGTTTCTCTTTTAACTTTGGTCAGTTGCACAGCAAAAGGTGCATAAAAAACAATAAAAGAGCTAAATTAACAGAATCTGAGGTAGCCCCTATTTTTTCCACTTACAAAAGAAAAAAAAAACTGACGTAGGCTACATATCTGACCTACATTTACATTTACATTTAGTCATTTAGCAGACGCTTTTATCCAAAGCGACTTACAAATGAGAATAGTAGAATCAAATCAAACTCAACATGAGAACAACAGTATGTAAGTGCTGTTGCATTTTTTTGAAAATGGCTAGAGACTCAGCTGCTCTGATAGAGCGCGGCAGGTCATTCCACCAGCCAGGAACAGACCCGGAGAAGGTCCGTGAGAGATATTTTTTTTCCCCTTTGTGATGGCACCACAAGGCGCCGTTCACTTGCAGAACGCAAGTTTCTTATGTTACCTATCTGATCACAAAGTGCATAAAACAAAATAGTGCACAGTAGTAGGCTATTAGATATAACATTGTTTCCTTTTGAAACAAAATAAACATTCATTACAAATTAAACACATCGGTTTGGCGTTTGGATGTGGTGGTAAAATAAAGTATTTGTCAGTCCAGGCAGGGTTAAACTTACGGTTTTCGTTAGCAATTTTACGTTTCAGTTTTGAGAAAGACATATTGATAGTAATCTAGGCTACTACCGGCACGCTCTGCATTGTTTGCATGTTGCTAGGCTACGTGGTATGAATTTACATAGGAATGTGCGTTTTTGGCGAGACCATAGACATAATAAATACTTTATAATATATATATATATATATATATATATACATCATTTATATATATTAATTAATAATTATATTAAATTATATTAAATAATAATTTATAAATAATATATATGAATTTATTATGTCTATGGGCGGGACCACGGGCTGGGCCACTCTGAGGTTGCTTGACCCTCTTCATCATTACTATCTGGGTCTGATTCGGGCTCAATTTGATAATATAGACGCCATTATTTACATTTCCACTGAAGCACATATAACAACTAATGGTAAGGGGCGTGGTGTTTCCGGAGAATTCAGCGAATCACAATACACTGGGCCAGCTAACCAATCTGAGCACATTGTGTATTTCGGAGGGAGTGGTATCATAGAAGCAGGAAGTCAATCCGGTCGTTCAAATGACAATGGAAACAGCGGTGTAGAATAAAGGTAAAATATATGAAAAATACAGCGTTTTTTAAAAAAAACGAAGCATTAAGACATGTTATACTGCGCCACATAAACACAATCAAGCCTAGAAAAAAAACAGTGAACCACCCCTTTAATTGTTAGTTTATTTAATCTTTCATGTGTTTAATATTTATTAACCTTAGTTAATGTTATTTTCAACGTTCACTAATACATTATAAACATCAAAAGGTCTCTGTTAATGTTATTTAATGGACCTGAGCTAACATAAGTTAACAATGAACATTAACTGTTAATAAATTAATAAATAATATTAATAAACACTGTAACAAATGTACTGATTATTGTTAATGTTAGTTGATACATTAAATAGTTAACCTTATTGTAAGGTGATAAAACACAATCTATTCACTATTCCGTTAAGAAAAATACACTTAATTTAAGATTTTTACTCAACCCAGTGTGTGCATACTAGGTTCTTTACAATTATTTGTAATTGTACTGTCATATCTTTTACCTACTTGCCTTGAAAGTGTTTTTGGTGTTTCGGGGACAACCTTAAACTGGTGTAAATCTTATTTTACTGACCATCGCCAGTTTGTTGCTATGGGCGGTTACAGGTCTGAAATCAGTTTGGTACTCACTGGTGTTCCTCAGGGCTCAGTATTAGGCCCTTTACTGTTTTTTCTTCCTATGCTCCTATCCTTTGAAACTCTCTTCGTCCTGAACTTAGAGAAGCTCGGATTAATGTTATCATAGCTCAACTTAAGACACATTCTTTTAGACTAGCATTTGCTTGTTAACTTTTGCTCATTAATTTTATTGCTTGTGTTTTTATTAACATCATTTATGCATTGTTTATCTTGTGTACAGCGCTTTGAGAAGGTGTTATATAAAAAAGTGTATTATTATTATCTTATTTAGAGTCTCAAGTCTTAGTTGATTTTGCTGTATATACTGTAAGGAACTAATTATGAATAAGTTATTTCAGGGGGGGAAAAAAATGTTTACAGTAAAAGGAAACAGCAACAACCTGCTAATTACATTTCCTAGATCTCCTCACTCACCCACATTCATCTGTGGCAAATTGGCATGACTGAAGTCATTATATTGGTTTACTCAAGGTCACATGACTCATCAGGTTGGGTTTGTGTTAATAGAATTGGCTACACACTGAGACCTGTCACATGTATGTCTGTTTTTGCACCATGTTCTGTTTGTCACATGTTCTCCTTTGTTCTTAATTTCCCACCACTTATTTGTATCCTTGGCCACCCACTGGAGAGGTATGTGGAGGAGTTTCTCGAGCTTTCCCATCGGGTGAGCTGGCCTGACGCCTCTCTTGTTGTGTGTTTTCGATTGGGCCTGGATGAGGATACTATTCGCTATAGCGAACCTGCTTGTTATTTCTCTCTAGTCAAGTCTATTAATCTTATTCTCTATTTAAATGGTTCTAATTTTGAAGTTGAAGTTAAAGAAAGAAAGTATCTTCCTCATCCAATCCCATCGAAGACACACATGGCATCAGCAGCTCACCCAAAGCCGGTTCCCTCCACATATCCCTCCAATGGATCCGTCCATTTCTGTCCTCCTGCACTTACGCAAGTCCTTAGTCCAGCGATAAAGATGGCTGCCGTCCCAGAGCCTCGTCGCAAGATGACCACCATACCAGAGCTTCGTCGCAAGATGGCCGCCATGCCAGAGCCTTGTCGCAAGATGGCCACCATACCAGAGCCTCGTCGCAAGATGGCCACCGTGCCGGAGCCTCGTCGCAGGATGACCGCCACTTCAGAACCTCGTCGAAAGATGGCCGCCGCCACGCCTGAGCCCTCTGTCAAGATGGCCACCGCCACACCTGAGCCCTCGGTCAAGATGGCCACCGCCACACCTGAGCCCTCGGTCAAGATGGCCACCGCCACACCTGAGCCCTCGGTCAAGATGGCCGCCGCCACGCCTGAGCCCTTGGTCAAGATGGCTGCCGCCACGCCTGAACCCTTGGTCAAGATGGCCGCTGCCACGCCTAAGTCCTTACCAGAATCAGCGGAGGACCAATGGCTAATTGACTTCTGGTCAGAGTCAGTGTCTTCTCCAGCCCCTGAATCCGCTCCAGTGTCTTCTCCAGCCCTTGACCAGAGCCCAGAGATGGCTCCAGTCCCAGAATCTGTTTCTACCCCTGAGTCTTCAGAGAGTGCAGCACTGGTCATTATGGCCACAGCACTTCTGTGTGTGTGGGCGGCACACACACCGACTACAACCGATGAGCACGCTCCAGTCCCCGAGTCAGCTCCAGACTCCGCTCCAGTCCCCGAGTCAGCTCCAGACTCCGCTCCAGTCCCCGAGCCCGCTCCAGACTCCGCTCCAGTCCCCGAGNTGTGGGCGGCACACACACCGACTACAACCGATGAGCACGCTCCAGTCCCCGAGTCAGCTCCAGACTCCGCTCCAGTCCCCGAGGCAGCTCCAGACTCCGCTCCAGTCCTCGAGCCCGCTCCAGACTCCGCTCCAGTCCCCGAGTCAGCTCCAGACTCCGCTCCAGCCCACAAGCCCGCTCCAGAGCTCGCTCTAGCCCAGAAAACCGTGGCTCCTCCCAAATAATATTTTTTTTTTATATGCCCATGGCCATAGTGGCAGAGACTGGGGGCTGGGCCGGGCCTGGGGTCCACACCGCAATGGCGCAGTGGATCATGGTCCTGATCCACCATGGCCCCCCGAACTGCCCGATCCGCCATGGCCCCCTGCACTGCCGGTACCACACTGGAGGCATCCAACCAGTCTGCACCTGCCCACGACCTCCAGGGTGCCCGCCCACCTCCCTGGTTGGACTCTTCGCGCCTTCTGGGAGGGGGGAGTAATGTCACATGTATGTCTGTTTTTGCACCATGTTCTGTTTGTCACGTTCTCCTTTGTTCTTAGTTTCCCACCTCTTATTTGTATCCTTGGTTACTCATTTGATTAGTGTCTTCAGTTCAGCTGTGTCTTGTTTATTAGCTCATTAGTTCCCTCATTAGTTCTTGTATAAGTACTCCTTGGTTTGTTCACTCTTTGTCCTGTCACTGTTGTTTCTTGGATGTGTATTGCCTATGTTTTGAGTTATTATTAAACCTTTTATGTTATTTGGAAACCAGCTCTTCTGCCTATGGTGACACACCGTTACAAGACCCTTGACACTCAGTAAACATTCCCTCAGAATTAAAAGGTTCAAATTAAATGTAGGCTATTTATTTTATTTCAATATTTTAGAGTTGATTTTCCATAGGAGTCTTGCAAGACAATTCTGAATTCCATTGGTTTGGAAATACAAACAAAATTAATAAAAGAGCAAAAACAGGGAAAAAAGCTGTTGGGCAGCACCATAAATATTCACTAGTGCTTAATGGATGGGTTTGGAAGCTGTTGGTCCTACTGTCTATTTGTTGGTGTTGTTAATGTTGCTTTTTTCCCCTACGTCTCATCTCCCTCATGCTCATTAGCCCCACGCAGCATGCTGGGAACATCAATCCTCCCCAGCAGAGAAAAACAGCATTGCTGTCATTCGATTAATGGCAATGCTCGAGTTCCAGCCCGCTGCCAAAGACCCATTCTAAATCACCACTTCTGCCCACAACAGCATTACAGAATGGAATTCAGGTTCGTCCGTTTGGCTGAGGTTTCCAGAGCTCTTCCCTAGTTAAGATTGCCTGTTACAGTCGATCTGGGGTAAAGGCGGTTAATTCAAAGCAGATAGTCAGGATTTTAATTCAGCGCAGAGGCCAGCTGCCATCTTGCCTGACCAGTTTTTAAATCATGTATAAAATAAGCACCATGAATTATTGATTGCCCCAAAGTCTCGCAGTCAGGACAGTTTACAGGCTGATTTGATGTGCTTTGAAAAATGCCCCCAAACAGAACTTGTGTAAAATGACGAAAAACGATTGCAAGTTGTCCCCGTGGAGCCTCTTTTAATCTTTATTTTTATTTGCCAATTTAATAACTCAAGCTATTTTTCAGCCGGTGTGTGCTCACAATAAGATGGTGTAGATTGTCAATACAAAAGTGTTCAAAGAAAAAATGGATTTCAGATTTTCCTTTTTTTCACATGGATGAACCCAATGCCCACAAAAAACAAAAACAAAAAAAAAACTGCTTCGGAAAAAATCTTAGAATTAGTAATATTTTTTTATTTTTAGGTTTTTGATTTAATAAAAAAATATAAAAAATATTTAATAAAAATATAGTAAAAACTAATACTGTGAATTATTACTATAATTTAAAACGACCGTTTAAAATGTATTGTAAATCATTCTAATATGCTGATTTGGTGATCAATTATGATCAATTATGATTGGTGATCAATTATTGATTATTATTATCAATGTTGACAACGGTTTCATTTTTGGATGAATAGAAAGTTTTTATAAACAGCATTTATTCATAAAAAAAAATAAAATAAAAATAAGGAGCAAAAACGGTTTTGAATATTGATGATAATAATAATAATAAATGATTCTTGAACAGCACATCAGCATATTAGAATGATTTGTGAAGGATCATTTCTGAAGACTGGAGTCATGATGCTGAAAGTTCAGCTTTGCATCACAGGAGTAAATTACATTTTAAAATATGCTAAAATAGAACATTTTAAAATATGCTAAAATAGAACATTTTAAAATATGCTAAAATAGAACAAAAGTTATTTTTTACTATTACTGTTAAAAAGTAAAAGAGTAGTTCCAGTGCAAATAAAGACTGTAGGAATAAAGGAAACTGCAAACTGTGTCATATTTATTTATTTATTTATTATTATGTTTTTATTTTTTATTTTAGCTCCTCTCCACATTGGATTATGGACAGTATAGTGTTCAGCAAGTTGTACAATAGTTATACACAATAAATCATCATGCATTATGGGTATAAAACAGTGAACTAGAGGCTATAGGGAATAAAATTGTTTGCCAATATAACATTATTGGTATATATTGGTAGTAGGTAGTGATTTTGGACACAGCTAAAGTCAGTCCTTATCAAAAACACATCTGTGGAGCACACAAAATGGGACAAAAACGTACAGTATAGCAAAGATGTTTTCAGTGTTCTTAAACCGAGTAGCGCACTATTCATAATTTATAAACTAATTTCGAACATGGAGTTACTCTAAATTAGAACTCTGCCTAGTTCTTTTATGAAAACTGATTATCGTTTGCATATAGCACATCTGCTATGCTAAAGCATTGGGCCCATTTATCACTTACATTATTGCAATCAGGTGCTCGGTGCCGGGAGTACGAGGAGGACGAAAAAATGGATCTATGATTGAATAAAGGAGCAGCGCTCTATAGAAACTAATACATTTTTACTAACCTCTCTGCCTGGAGCTATATGAAGACAGAAGACAGATCTAAGTATTCATATGGTGAAATTGGGTTTCCGTACACTCTATCTAGCAGAAAACTGGGGAGTGACTTAAGAATTCAGTCATTTGTCTTGCTTTGGATGGTTATTTATCTTGCCTGCACTGCGTGATGGTTCAGAGTTAAAAACTCCTGAGCATATTCATCATTACCAGCATAACTGAGTTGTGTTTGGACTGTTCTGAACAACGGCTTGCCATTTGTGATGGATTTAGAACTTGTTCAATCATCATTTGTATGCAAGGACGTCCATGTTCTGAGGGTTCAGAAACTTTATTTGCTCTTCTCATCTTATTATAGGTCCATTATGATGTTCCAGACCAACAGACAGTTCTGAGACTACTTTTGATCAACCTTGCTGGTTATGCACGGAGTGATGATACACGTTGTGTTCCTGTTATTATCATTATCTTGTTGTTGTTCTCCATCCACGAGAAAACATGTCCAAAGAATGTATCCCAATGTATGATTGGAGCTCAGTGGTGTACACTCACTGAACCAGAGGTCTTGTTGTTATTGCATTTAAATCGATCAAATAGCCACTCTCCCGCAGCCTTACCAAATGCGGACCTTTTAGCAAATGGTTTTTTGAGACATATGCTGGTCTGCATGGAAAAAATAAAAAAAAAAGTGCCCATGTAAGGTTGCTCTTTGCATTTACACTGCTCATGAGTTTAAATAAGTTGGATCAATATATTTTTAAGTTATGATTATAGACTTAATAGACAAACTTTAAACTGATCAAAAACTTTTACATAGTTTTAAAACAATTTAGCAAATAAACGCTGCTCTTTTGACAACTGAATGTCTAAAGGGGACCACCAAACATGTCCACAAAAAATATTTAGCATGACAGCTGTTTTCAACATTGAGAGTGCCAGCAAAAAGATTTTTTGCATATCCAAATGGGTTTTTAAAAGTCTAGACAGCGAGAAAAAAACAAAAAAAACATGCAATCTGATTTTTAAAAAATCTAATTCAAAGCACATTTGGTGGTGGTTTAAAATGCGATTCAAATCAGATTTGTACAGATACATCTCAGTCTGGACACTCTGGCTGCTCAAATCGGATTTCAAATTGTCTTTTGGGTCAGTATACGCGACACACAATGATAATGTCAAAACCGGTGATGGAAACACCACACAGCGAAGCCGGCCGTGACTACAGCAAGTGTAAGGATCACCACCCGTCGGCCCAACGACGGAATCCAACGGCATGGGCGAAGATATAATGCGTGTATGTCTTTTCAGCGCTCCTGTGAAGTTCACTTAATTTTTAGAATTTAGTTTCAATTTTACTTTATCTCCGCTCTTAATCTGAATCCAATTTCAAATGATTATTACATTTAGATTGTGTTTCTAATTAGGAATTAATCATAACTATTGGTTATGTATTAATTTAAATATTTGATTATTCTGGGTATCCTGTACTTTCAATTATTCATTCATTAGGGATTTACGCCAGCCAGAACGTAGCCTCACAGAAACAAACTGGTCAGTTCCGAACTTAGACAGAAAATGTAATTGACCAACAATAAGTAACAAAAAGTGTTTTTTTATATTCACGTAAACTGCAACTTGCTATGTCAGTGAAATAGTCAGAAATCGGAAGGTCTCAAATGATGTGCCCCATGCTCCATTCATTGAGCCTTCAGTACTCCACTTTACTCTGCTAGAAATAATGATTTAAGAATAATACAGAATTAATCAAAAATAACATCAGGTAAAAATGAATTATGCCAATTACACAATTAAACAATTAGAAGCCAGTGGGAGTGGGACACACAGTGGTGTATGAGTGTTTTTAAGACCCATTCAAGACTCATTTAGCCACACATTCTGGCTACAGAATTTCCCAAATGGCTGCTCTGCCACTTTCCCTTAAATACCCAGGCCAGAACAAAAGAGTTGTAAATATTTACTACACCAACACCTGGTTTTGTGGGAGAGGAGAGGATTATCAGATATCTTGAAGAGACCCCACCCAAAAAGGAGAACAGGATTCTCCTATGTTTTTAATCTTTCTCATAAAACCAGTGACTGCAGTGAAATTGAGACCATTTTACCAATCACACTGAGTGGTAAAATCAGTGGTGTATAAAGTACTCGAAAACCATACTTGAGTAAAAGTAAAGATATCTTACCAGAAAATGACTTTGGTAGAAGTCAAAAGTCACTGTTTAGAATGTTACTTGAGTAAAAGTTTTAAAGTATGTGATATTTTTTGTACTTAAGTATGAAAAGTATTTTTTTGATATTAAACGTACTTAAGTATTGAAAGTAAAAGTACAAGTAAATGTAAAATACAAAAGGATCAAAAAATATTATTAAAAATTGTTCTTTACACAGTTTGAGCAGCAAGATTGTGTTCAGTTTTTAACACTTTCTTACATTTTCTTTCTATGAATTAAAACATGGCTAAATGTTTATTGTAATTTTTAAATATAAAAATACTAATATAATAATTATACATTGATCGTTCATGTTAATTCATAGTGCACTATAACTAATGTAAGAGACAACTTTAAAATGTTAAAATGTAAATGTTGAATGAACAATGAACAATACTTTGATTAACCTTTTAATTTACAAATGGAGTTATTGTAAAGTGTTACCATTTCATAACAGTCATGCTTAAAAATGACCATCTTTACACACAAAGGCATAGCATGGGTCTATTATATGTATACTTTCACACATCATTTGCCTCTATTTTAGAAAACTTGATGATGATCTAATCAAAATATGTGTTACAGTTCCAATAAAAAGAACAAATCGAATACATTTCTGATAAATGTTTCTGTCGCTGCATGATGAGAATACAGTTTAAATATGCAAATTCGCTGGGTAATGAATGCATAACAGCGAACAAATGGATATAAACTAATGCAAATTAATGGTAACAATCGTGACATTAAACAGTTGGTGTTTTTGTCACATTGTTTTAACCCCTTGAGGTACTACTAATGTTAGCATCCTCTCAGCCTCGACGACAAACATACTGCTGTTCTCCACTAATGCATCTGGTCAACAAACTAATTACTTTATAATGATATGAAAACATGTACTGTAGTGTGTGTATAACATACCGTTTTGTTGTTCGTTTTAAATCCGTTTTTGAAGTGTCCGGCTCTGTGCAGCGCGCAGCCTCACGTCACGTGTCAAAACAAACTCTACGAGGCATCAGTGATAGTTTTTATTTCGCCTCTAGAGGCCGCTCTCATACTGTATAATGACAGCGCACTCTTCTCAGCCGCTTCAGCAACGGACGCAACCCGGAAAATGAAATCAACCGCGGTTGTGCGAGCACTTGCGTGCACATGCTTGCTTGCAGTCTCTGTTCTTCCGACTTTATTAACGAAAATGCTTTGGGAAAATGTATCGGAGTAAAAGTATAAATTTTATTTAGGAAATGTAGTGGAGTAAAAGTAAAAGTTGACAGAAATATAAAGACTCAAGTAAAGTACAGATTAAAAGTACAAAATACTTAAGTACTGTAACGAAGTATTATTACTTCGTTACATTACACCACTGTTTAAAATGATACCAAACATGAAAGGGCAAAAAAACCTATAGATTCACAAGATACATCATGAGCACTATTTTAACAATCTAAGCTCATGGTCTGAAGCGCATGGCGTAGGTGCACTTGGGGTGTGTCCGAATCCACTTTTGCTAGTTTAACGATGGAAAAAAATGGTCGACGCGGCAGGCGCATGGTCTAAAAGTGTTGTACCTAGTCTCTTAATGAGTCGTGGGTGTGTTTTGGGCGTAACGTGCAATAAACCAATCAGAGTGTCTCCCTTTAAAAGCCAGTTGCGCTTGCACCATGGCGGATTCGCTATTTACATGGTGGAATATAGACACCCTCATCCTGACGAGTCAGTTTAAATACATGTGTGTATTGCCACGATTGGTCAAATAATTTGCCAATTTCATTTGTCATTACTGCAAAAAGGTAATTCTGACACATGCAATGACTATCCATTATGACATGTAGGCATTGTTATCTTTATGTACACAATAATAATCTTTTACATTGTAATACTTTTTTATATATATATGTGACCAGTCACGGAAAGTAGGGACACAAGTCGGTTCTGGGGCATTTTGAGTTATTCACAGATTCTGAAAGTGTGGTCTCCAAGCTTTCCAACGATGTGTAACATATGGAAATCTGATAATATTTGGAGAAGTTGTGGCCATTTGAAGGTAGGCACTCAAAAAAGCTTTATGGACAGAAAATGACCTAAAGATTTTGCAGTTCTCGCCTGTTCTCACCTGCTGGGAGTGACAAACGGGCTCATTTACATCTCATTTAGATAAGCCACACCCCCTGTAAAGCTGCATGGTTGCATAGCAACGACAGACGCAACGGGAAAATTCAGACCGCATACTATTAATAATAAAGGATAATGTGCATTGTAAATGTCAGTAATATATCTTTTTTGACATGAGGACTTTTTCAACAGGATTCTGTGATAACGTATAGTCCTGGTCCTGGTACTTTTACTTACGTAGGAATTTAATCTGATACATTTACTATTACATTAGTAAATCCTTGTTAAGAAGTAGTAACTCGCTAAAATTATTAGCGTCACATTCAATTCAAGAATAGTAAGGTTTACATCAGCTAAGTCATTCACACCAGTCAATTCAAGCAGTTGAAGCGTTATTCAAATTAGTAGTAGATGCTAACATTACCATCTAAAAGCCCATTATAGTAATGGGGGTTTTTGGCAAGTGATACGATGCTAACGATTACAAATAAAACAACAGTCCTGAGCTAGCTAATAACAAAAGACACATGAGAAAACGTGTACGTGTTCTTAGAATGAACACAAAACGACAAGCTTTGATGTTTATGGAAACTCACCCAATAAGAAACAGAAAAGATCTCGTTGCCTCCAATGAAATAAGTTGTTCGGGCACACTTTCTCTTTGTCGGGGTCTTCTTTGTGGATGTAACCATCTCTGAAGTTTGCACTGTGCGTCTGTTTGCCTCTAAATGTCCAATAATTTGCATGTCCTGCCACTCTTTTTTCCGCAGCTAAAGAATCCAGCCGTATGTTGTACTTCAAAACATTTTCGGTGTAACTGCCACGGTTCAGCTCGTCTGCGATATTCTTTGTGGCGTCCATCTTCATTGAATTTTGATATCAGGTAGGGCCGGCCAGAGCGCTGCATAAATAAGTAGCCACGCTTCCCTTGGAGGGCGGGGGCAATAACAAAAGAAACAAAAGCCGGCCTATCCAGTATGAATACACACAGACAATGACACGCCCCTACTGCGAGATAGAATCCCAGAAAAACAAGCCTATTTCAACTCCAAAATGTACGCTTTTAAATATAACAAAACTGCTATCTAAAACACGGAGATGCTTCTTCGTGATCTCAACTAACAGATTCTGCAAAAAAACGAAAATCACCAATTTTGAAAAAAAAAAACGTTTCTTTCTCAGTTTGCTCAATAGTTGTGCTGCCGACTTGTGTCCCTGGTTTCTGTGACGGGTCACATATATATATTTGGCATGTTTGTGTGCTGCTGCGCATCACTGTGTGTGTAACAAGCAGAGTGTACGCGTGTTGTGCATATTACTAACGCGCCCTTTAAATAACAAATAAAATAAAATACTGCGCCAGATCAGGTTTTTGTTGGTCAATGATAGTCATTTTCAGTTGCCTCCAAATAGCAACACGGCAACAATGCACCTGAACACACCTCGTTTTCAGACCAGCACGCCCATGGGCGGACACGAGTGCATTTGCTATTTAAACAACATGGGCACAGGACATGAAAATGATAGCTGCGTCAGGCTGAAACTAGCAAAAAACACTTGGGTCGTGCCTGGTATTGCATTGCACCTGGTGTATGATAGGGCCCCATATGTGGTATTTAGGCATTCTTAGTGAACTTTCAGTGACTTGAGTCAGGGGTAGAGAAGAGGGAGTCGGTAGAGGGGATACATAGATAAGCGAGGAGACAAGATTGGGCAAGGTAGTGTCCTATGTTATTTCTTTGAGATCTTCTCTCCAGATTAGTGAGTTTTATTGTTGGTTTTTTTTGAAGGGTGTTTGATCTCAGCTTTTGTCTTAGTAGGAAAACCAAGTCTTACACAAGGAACATCTCGATATAATCTACTTTCACACTGTCAACTTCTGGGATTGACAACTGCATTTACTTTCATAGTTCGATTTTGTGTTTCCCGAAACCATAGTTCAAACGAACATTCGCAAACTGCATTGCAAGCTTGTGTGGTTGGAACGACAGCTCTCGAGCTGTAGTTAGAAGCATAGTTTCTTGTTTTTATGATATGTGGACTTAAATCGTTATCTTGAGCAAAGTAAGCAAGCTGACATTAAGTACAATGTATATCTTTTATTTCGAATACATACAAATCTCATTGACATTTTTGTTTGTCAAGAGATTTTAAGCACCGTTTTTAAGAGTGAGCATGTTCGGACGTGCTATAGTATGTAAGAACAAGCCTATGATTGGATCTGGAAATAAAGCAAAATAACTGAGAAAAATTTGAAGTAGTCATCAGATGTCATGTCCATAATTTATAGCAAAAAAAATCTAGCATTAATTAAATCTCAAACGGATTCATTTAAAGAAGTTATTACTCCACCACCTGCATGACATCACCTGACGCATCGTACTATGGTTGTGAAGCAGCGAGTTACGCCATTGTACGTGAAACGCACCCCTGAGCGGCTCTTTAGCACTGTATGACATGACAGACAACTAGTTGTCCATTAGTTTTCCAGTCCGGTGCCGTTCACACAGCACAGATTTTCCAAGAGTGCGGTTTTGAGTCCTGAAAATTTACGGGTGTGAGTTTGGTTATAGAATGCGGTTGTCACTCCCTTAAATACCCGTACTGTGTGTGAACGTAACCGTATTAAGGACTCAAATACAGGACCGATAACCATATTCTGCTGCTGTATGAACGTGGCCAACGCTGCTCCTCTAACGGTGAGTTTTTCTTGTGCGATGGAGGAGTTCTGTACAACAACTCGACAGGGTGCTAATTTGGCGAAGGAGATGATGCACCTTTGTTTTTCCTTCATCTGTTTTGAAAGCCTCGTCAGAAACGTGGGTACGTTACGCTTACGTCATTACCAAACAACCCATGCAGATATATGGTTGTGTCTGGACACACAAATCTTATTTGATCACTTGTAATTAATAGTGTGGACAGTCTGCCCGAAAAGATCAGTTTTGAGCCAATGTAATGCTAGTGGATGACTGTAAAGATAGAGGGAAAGATGTCTGTTCCTCTAATAGGTAGTTTGGGCTGTGAGCCTCCATTGCTTTTGACCCCCTATGTCTTAATTGGAGGCCAGCTGTTGGTGACAAAATGCATTTGTCTACTTGTCTGACTGGATTTAACCTAAACAATATAAATAGCATGGTGGCCATTTTGCACATTTGTTCATCGTCAGAAGCTAATTAAAAGACATCTGTTTTAATTAGAAGAGCAGGCACTTTACAAACCTTTTATTCCAGTAGAAGTTGGTTGCAGCTGCAGATTTTTTTTCCCCCTTTCTTTGTGGAAAACGAGCTTGAAGAAAGGTATTCTAAGTTTATAAGGTTGGTTGAAATCTATATTAACAATTTGGTGATTTGTGAGATGATAACCACTTCAGAAACTGATACCACAGTGTGACTTGAACCATAGAGGAAAATCTGATGAAGTATCGCTACCAGTTTATTTGCTCAACTTTCAGACATCATATTAATACATATCATCATATTAAGACTTTCAAATCACATGAGCCAATATTTTATTCACAATAGAACATAGAAAACATAACAAATGTTTAAATGGAGAAATTTTATACTTTTATCCACTAAATGAGCTCATTTCAAATTTCATGCCTGCTACAGGTCTCAAAAAAGTTGGCACAGGGGCAACAAATGGCTGAAAAAAACAATTTTTTGTTTGGAGAACATCTAGCAACTAATTAAGTTCATGTATATCAGGCCTGTAACATAATTAGCTGTAAAAGGGATGTCTTAGAGAGGCAGAGTCTCTCAGAAGTAAAGATGGGCAGAGGCTCTCCAATCTGTGAAAGAGTGCGTAAAAAGATTGTGGAATACTTTAAAAACAATGTTCCTCAACATCAAATTGCAAAGGCTTTGCAAATCTCATCATCTACAGTGCATAACATCATCAAAAGATTCAGAGAAACTGGAGAAATTTCTGTGTAAGGGACAAGGCCGAAGACCTTTATTGGATGCCAGTAGTCTTAGGGCCCTCAGACGACACTGCATCACTCATCGGCATGATTGTGTCAGTGACATTACTAAATGGGCCCAGGAATACTTTCAGAAACCACTGTTGGTAAACACAATCCGCCGTGCCATCTGCAGATGCCAACTAAAGCTCTATCATGCAAAAAGGAAGCCATATGTGAACATGGTCCAGAAGCTCCGTCATGTCCTGTAGGCCAAGGCTCATTTGAAATGGACTGTTTCAAAGTGACAGTGTTCAATGGTCAGACAAGTCCAAATTTGACATTCTTGTTGGAAATCACGGACTCCATGTGCTCCGTGCTAAAGAGGAGGGAGACCTTCCAATGTGTTATCAGCGTTAAGTTCAAAAGCCAGAATCTCTGATGGTATGGGGGTGCATAAGTGCATACAGTATGGGCAGCTTGCATGTTTTGGAAGGCATTATGAATGCTGAAAGGTATATAAAGGTTTTAGAGCAACATATGCTCCCCTCCAGACGACGTCTATTTTAAGGAAGGCCTTGTGTATTTCAGCAGGACAATGCAAAACCACATACTGTAGCTATTGCAACAGCATGGCTTCATCGTAGAAGAGTCCGAGTGCTGAATTGACCTGCCTGCAGTCCAGATCTTTCACCTATAGAGAACATTTGGCGCATCATTAAACGAAAAATACGTCAAAGATGGCCACAAACTCTTCAGCAGCTGGAAACCTATATCAGGCAAGAATGGGACCAAATTCCAACACCAAAACTCCATAAACTCATAACCTCGATGCCCAGACGTCTTCAAACTGTTTTGAAAAGAAGAGGAGATGCTACACCATGGTAAACATGCCCCCGTCCCAACTATTTTGAGACCTGTAGCAGGTATTAAATTTGAAACATGCTCATTTTGTGCATAAGGTTGTAAAATTTCTCAGTTTAAACATTCGTTATGTTATCTATGTTCTATTGTGAGTAAAATATTGGCTCATGTGATTTAAAAAGTCTTTTAGTTTTCATTTTATTCAAATTTAAAAAACATCCCAACATCTCTGGAATTCGGGTTGTACTATATTATGTATTTTAGCACAGCTGGATTGCTGTATTGATCATTCAGCATCTAGGACTGGAATTATCCATTTTATAATATTGCATTTTATGGATTTTTACAGTCAGTATTTAAAGGGCGTTTTATTTACTCACACACATATCATTCCAAATATTTTTTTTAAAGAATATCTTGTCTTTTCTTTTTCATATAATTAAAATGAATGGGAACTGGAGCTGTCAAGCTCANAAAAAAAAAAAAAAAAAAGGCAAAAAAATAAAATAAATAAATCATACATTCCATATTTGTCCATATCACTTATGCACTATATTCTGAGTTTTCTGAAGTCATATACGATAGTTTTGTGCAGGGAACAGACTTGACTTAAGATTTTCACTGAATAACAAGTTAAATTTGCCTCTGTTAAATTTATCTCACACATAGATTTCATATTCTGTATACAAAACAATTAGTATTCAACATATGCATAATTTAGAATGCTTTTAGTGCTTTTTTTGGTCATTTATGGTCATCAGTACTCCAGTCCCCATCCATTTAATGGCAAAAGGAGTGGCCTAGATATAATATTTAAACAAATTCGAATGATGTGACAGTAAGTAAATGATGACAGAATTTAATTTTTTTGGGTAAACTGTTTCTTAATATGCAGTCTATTACTTTTTTTTTTTTTTTATGTTTAAGCATTTAAGATGAAACTAGGCTAATAAAATCGTGTACAAGGTAATCCACATTCTTTATCATGTAGTATGAGTTACAATGAATGTCAAACTCTGACCCCAAACTCCCATCTGTATTTCCCTGCACCTTGTCACATTGCTCTTAAAATCATTCATTTTATCCTTCCAATTTTCTGCACTATTCAGTTGGTGGCCCTTTGCCACTCGCTCTGGTCTACTGAGCTTTCCTTCTCCGTGCTAAGCAGCCTCTAAAAGTCTTCTTGATGAGATGGTTTTGTGTGTGTGCTGTGTTTCTCCATACTTTCCTCAAGGTAGATGAGTTTAATAATGCAGACATTATGCAAATGCACTCATTAAATAGAAAATGCATTGCAACAAAGCAGATGCCTCCAAACATGTTATCTTGTTTGTAACATTTATAAATACTTATTCGCCAAGCCTGAGCTGTTTATCACAACAGACTAATGAAAAATGAATTAAAAAGCACTGTAATTAGGTTATTACACCCTGGTAGAGTTCAGTACAGTGTAAAAACCTCCAAAAAGTTGATGGTTTGGACGGCAGATGGTTATATTGTGTGTTTATCTTTGGTTTCGATGTATGTCGGGCTAAAGATAGGCTCTTGCTGATTAGACAAAACAATCAGAATAGGCTTTGTCGTAAAATCATGTTCATTAAAACCTTACAAGACTTTTTTCAAGGAGACACCAATCACATCGGTACCTCATCTACTCTGTACATGCTCTTTTATTTTCCAGGTTTTTATGTATGCTGTCCACATTATACTGTCATGTCACTTGTCTTCATGGAGAAAGCTCTGATACATTAATAGCGAATGATCACACATTACAAAACTACTGGGGGAGGATGGTGACAGGCCTCCATTTTACTGTCTTGATGTGTGACTTTGATTTTTTTTATACATTTAAATATCTTTTACAGAGAACTTCAAAGAACAGTGACAGTTTTACATCTCTTTTTGCATCTCCTTTTCCCGCCTTTTGTTAAGCTTTCAACTAGAAATTCCAACGAAACTAGAACTGATCCATTTTTACTCATCAAATGTTTAAATATTTAAAACAGGTCAAACATATGGATAATTTATAATATAATTTATAAGCAATGGAATGAAATTGTATTATTAATTAATGGATTACCAGGGTAAACTTTTTTTTTCTTGTTTCTGTGCAGATAGTCTCATTTGGCATAAATGTAGGATATTTGGTGATTGCAAACTGCTCTAAAAGCACGAGAACACGCAACAGTACTTTTTATAAAGTTTTATTTTGAAACATGCCATGCTTGCATTTATTTAGGCTAAATCATATTTTCGTTCAGTCAGTAGCCAAGGCCCACCCAAGCCCACAACCCATCACCACTTTTACAGTCTTAACTAACAAAAACTACAGGTTTTTAAAAATATTTTTCAAGGTAAGCTTGGTAAGTTTTTTTGGTAACACTTTATAATAACGTTCAGTTATAAGTCATTTATGAATTATTAGTTAATGATTAACAAATCATTTACAAAACATTAATATATATTTATAAATGATTTATAAGTGATCTATTAATATTTTATGAATGTTTTATAAATTCAGTTATAAGTCATTTAAAAATTATTTGTTAATTATGAACAAATAATTTACAAAACATGGCTATACGTTCATAAATGATTAATAAGTGATATACTAACATTTTATGAATGTTTTATTAGTTCAGTTATGATACACTTATAAATTATTAGTTAATGATGAACAAATCATTTACAAAACATTACAATATTCGTTCATAAATGATTAATGCATGTTATGCTAACAATTTACAAATGTGTTGTAAGTTATCTCAATTAAATAAATCAAACAGATCATTAGTAGATGGTTTATAAGTTATTAGTATATACATTATTTATCACATAATAACGGAAGTATTTATGTCAAAATTGTTTTAGTATCATTATCTTAATTAACAATTGTTAATCATGAACAAATGTTTAACAAACCATTAGTAAATGATCAGTATATGATTGATTGATGAAGTTGTAAGCTGGTCTGTGTTCAAAAGCACAAACATGCAGGTATGCTAAAGCACTATTTTTAAGAAGAGTAATTTATTTGTTTTGAAGTGGATAAACATTTATAAATGCCTTACAGTCAGGTGATTCCAGTGGATTATATTAAATCCTTTCACTCATCAGCACAGACTTGTGTTCTGTGTGGAGTGTGTGGGATCTAGTGATGAAGTCAACCTCTGAACCGGTTTTACCTTCCACTGAAGCTCACATCAGGTGCACAGAGTTAAACACTCCATGTGTGTCAGAGAAGACAGCTGTCTATACCCTCACCAGTCAGCACTTACACTGCAGTACACACTACAAAGTGTTCAACACCTGTTATAGATGATGTGTAAAGGCATGAATAAATCATTTACAAAGCTTTCTGGATACCCTATTCTAAAGTGTAAACTATTCATCACTTATAAATGTGTTACACATCATTTGTAGACCTTTCTTTCCTGTTACAAATTATTTGTATATGTATATAAGTCATTTATAAAGCTTTCTGCATAGACTATTCTAAAGTGTAAACTATTCATCACTTATAAATGTGTTACACATCATTTGCAGATGTTCCTGTTACATGATCCATCTCACTCCATCACTTTACCCAAGCCTAAAATTTACATTATTACTATTTAAAAAAAATAAAATAATAACTCAACACTCTGCCACCGTTTAACCAGCACTTAATCATTTAATTTTTATCTTGTTTTTCATGGAACAGCTCCTCACCATATCATGAAAACGCACCATAAACTGATAATAAACGTAGTCCATTATTTCGTGCATTATTTTCAAGTCTTCAGAAGTCGTACGATGCCATCGTGTGAGGAAAAGATTCTTATAACGTAATATAACCATTATACATTAATAATTGTATCAATCCGCCGTTTAATAACTTTCAAATTAAAATTGGCGCGTCTAACAATACGACACAGGTTTGCGGCAGTGACGTCAAACCTCTCTCCTTATTGGCTGTCACATGTGATTTGCGACTACCATAGAGTGTTTGCGACATGCCGAATTTGAGTTGCTGTGTTAGATTCACAGATGTTAGATTCAGCGCGACGCTTAAAAGGATGGAAATGCAGATCAGAGGAATGTTTGCAGCGATTAAACACTTTAATTTCATTCTGTTACTCACACAAAATTATGATTTGCTGTCATTTCGCTGGTAATGTAGCACACGCGTCGTTTTGTCTGTTGTGTATACTGCTTTTTGTAATGTTTTAAATAAATTATTGTGACTAACGTACATTTATCTGCCTGTTACACTACGTATATTGTCAAAATGGTTATGCTTAAGGTTATAGGGTGGAGTAGGGAGCTTAAAATTATTATTTTTATACAACAGTATTTCAACTAAGCTAACAGTCACTGTAAATATATCTATATTGCGTTTTTATTTTTGTGAAGTGGCTAAAAAGTGGTCATGTTTAGGTATAAGGGGTGAGTTAGGGGCTCAAA
>RJVU01031169.1:902021-914368 GCA_003731715.1 Anabarilius grahami
TATAGCCATGTTTTGTAAATGATTTGTTCATAATTAACAAATAATTTATAAATGACTTATAACTGAATTTATAAAACATTAATAAAATATTAGTATATCACTTATCAATCATTTATAAATATATATTAATGTTTTGTAAATGATTTGTTAATCATTAACTAATAATTCATAAATGACTTATAACTGAACGCTATTATAAAGTGTTACCTTTTTTTTATTTTATTATTATTATTATATATATATTTTTTTGTATTATTTTTATTTATTTTATATTTCATTAACATCAAGTTTTAGGGGACCACATCCTTAACTAAGCTTATCTGGTGATTTAATAGACTTATTGACCTTGACACACAGGGTCTGAAGGGGTCCTTTCCTTTCTATGATGTAATTTCTTTCTATGATATAATCAATTAACTTTGTTGATCGTAACACATGACTTTGCTAAATAAATATAAAGATTCAGACAAAAAATTAGTGTCATGTCATTGCCCCTGATATTGCACCCACCCCTCCAAACCAAACTGATAATACAGAGAGAAAAAAAAAAGGTATTTAAAAGACTGCAAATATGTTGGGTTGGCACTGTATACACAATAGCTAATGTTTTGTTCAGTAAAACAGAGTGTGTTCTACTGGGACTCAAATTACGTTGCTAATGTGCACCCAAGGAAAGCACAATTTTGCAAACTAACCGTGCAGATGGCCAAGTTTGTGACAGCATATTGCAGAAGGGAATTCACAGAGGACATCTGACAAAGTCAATTTAAGTTTTAAAAGCCTAAAAAGAAGTAGTCTTAGAGGTTTACGGATGCACGCTTGGTGGAATTTACAGTAACTCTTGCATGATTTAAGAGAAGTTAACACTGAAAATCTGCCAGAAGACTGTGTTGTGATGAAGGAAGTGATATGGAGGGTGGTTGAGCGTACCTGTCCTTCCTTTCTCTGGCAGTGACCTCAGCTTTGCTGAATGAAGGAGTTTTTCGATTAACCACTCTTCTGTTCGTCTTGTAATTACAGCATGTCCATGTCCACGTGCTTCCGAGGAAGGCTGGAGACTTCGAGAAGAATGACAGCATCTATGATGAGGTGAGGTTTAAATGTCTTACATGTTCCAGTTCATGTATTACATATTGTCACATACATTCTGTCAGTACATGTAACTACGGACTGTCATCATGCAAGTAAAATTTACATCTGATTTAGTTCTTAAAGGGATAGCTCACCCAAAAATCGAAAATGATGTAATTACAAACCTGTTTGCATTTCTTTCTTCTGTTGAACACCAAAGAAAGTATTTTGATGAATATTTTAAACTTTTTTAGCTTACAATGGAAGTCAGTAGCTATGTTTACATCCAAAGTTGTGAATTAAACTTAGGTGCAAAATTGGAATATTGCATAAAACATTTCTGAATGAAGCACAGTTTCAATCCCTGAGAGCAAAGAGAACAAAATCATCACTTCCTGGGAAACTGGCGAAAAATATCTGTAATAAAAATGGTTGTTGTTGCAATCGGGGAAGCCACTGTGCTTCTCTTTTCCTTCATCGTAAGTGAATCTGAGTGTGCAGATGAAATGCAATAAATGCTGTAATGCTTTCGGATGGCTGGTGTTTGGGAACACAATCGTTTGAGTCAGTTTTGGGAGGGATAACGCATCATTTTGATGACAGACTTTAGATCAGGCATTTCATAATGACCAAATCAACATTTGAGATGCTGTGCAATGAAATTGGCCTGCTTGTTAGTCCAGTTATCATTCACATCCACTGTTGAGGCAAAGTCACTTTCTGCCTCAAGTGAGCACATTTTTAGAAATGTATGAGCATCTTGGTATTTTCATCCAACGTTTTTTTAAACAATATCCCAATATTTGCATAGAAATAGGTGAGTGTAAACTAGTGTTAATTTCGTTAACGAAATCTATGACATAAAAAATGTTCTTTAACAACCTTTTTTCCTGTTATTGTCAGGGAGTAGAAAAAAAAAATCAATATAGGTGGATCTATAACGCCCCTTTTCACAAGATGTTATATAAGTCTCTGGTGTCTCCAGAATGTGTTTGTGAAGTTTCAGCTCATAATACCCCATAGATAATTTATTATAGCTTGTCAAATTTGCCCCTATTTGGGTGTGAGCAAAAACACACCGTTTGTGTGTGTGTCCGTTTAAATGCAAATGAGCTGGCACTTTCCAGAAGAAGGCAGAGCTTTAACAGCTTCCGTTTAGGTTGCTCAACAACAACAAAGCTGGAGAATCTCACGCAGCCAAAATGAGGATTGTCAGTAACAGTGTTCAGCCCTACATTGTTCAAACCGGAGTCGACACTGATGGAGAGACTCAGGAAGAAGTTACAATATTCTGGGCATTGCTGAACGGTTAGTGAATAAATATATGTAGTTGCTGTGGATTTGATTCAACTCATCGACTAGCATGTGCCGTCATGTTAATCTTTTGTGCAAATCCACCGTTGAATTGACCCTCGTTTGTGAAGCAGTCTGGCGTAAAATTACGGTAACAACACTCTACTACAACAACTTTTCTCTAAAGCAGCCCAACATGGCCTTTCCCTCTTTGTTGCGTGTTCTCATTGGCAGGGTTTATGTAAATGTTGGCTTAGTGTTGTCACTAACACAGGAAGAAGCTCGTTGTAGTCCCTACCAGCTGTTTGTTGTAGTGCATAACCCTCTGGGGTCTGAGGATTTTCTGGGCCCTGGAGAAGTTTTGACATGCCCTGACATCTGGCTTTTTTCAGTTGTTCATAAACATATTAATGGAAAAAGTGTCATTACACTGTATTCAGCACAAACTAGGCTACAATAATATGTGAGGAACATGTATGTACATGTTTGTGTTTTTGAAGGAATAACGTTTATGCGTGGTTATTGAAAAAACAAAAAACTTAAGTCACTGAAATAAAGCCAAAAAATTATATTAAATCTGTGTTCACAAGACCTCTGGGTATTGGAGGTTGTAGACTAGAGTTTTTGCTTCAAAATGATGTAAAAATTATCCTGCCTACTCTTTCATTTATAACAATATATTGATTTAGTTTTTGTGAGACACTTTTTGTCAAGAAACACAGTATGCGTGGAGGCGTGAATCATCATGAATAATGGGTCATTTACACCTGAGAAGACAAAAGAATCGCATAATGAGGTGTAATGACCTGCATATTAATGAGGCCTTTCAGTCAGGTAGACTGTGAAAAAACCCTCTGTGATCATGTCTCAAGCTCATCATGGTGTATATCAAACATACAGAAAAAATAGCAATACTGTGAAATATTATTACAATTTAAAATAATGGTATTCTATTATATACTTTAAAATATTATGTATTTCTGTGATGCAAAGTGTCTGAACAATTATGTTACCTCTATGGCATTTCATATAGGCTTTTAGCTTAAAAGCATGCACATTTGGAGAAATATTGATGGATTCTCATATGTTTATGTCAATTTTCTATACAGAGGAGTAATATTTATTCAATATTTATTGTCATCACTATGAGCGCTGGATACTGTGTTTTCAATTCATACTTGCAACCGGAGGGCGCTCAGTGCACATTTAGTCCACAAATATCTCCTAAAGAAGTATAGTCCATGTGACAATCCAGGAACTAACCGAGCTAACAGAGGCTTCGAGAGATCGCTAACTATGGCTATGCAAAACACTTTTGAAGACAACAAATACACGATTGAGACGATATATACATGTATTGCCTCAGAATTAGCGTCTGAATAGCGCTGGTTCCGTGGGTGTGGCCGCATTAACGGATAATGAGCTGAATCACGGAGGTCTGACCTGTGTCTCTTTTCATACAGATTACATAAACACAGAATTTTTGTTTTCGATTTGACTTACACGGTTTAAAACCTGACATTTCAACGTTTCTTTAGACATAAGTCTAACTTTTTTGTGATTAGTATTCACTAAGTTACAGTTCATTTTCAGAGAACTATCAGATTGGACTTCGTTCAGAGATCACGCATCATGTTAGTTTTCTTTATTTTACAAAAAGCACAACATTTTGTTGTTAATCTGAGTGTACACAAATAAAAGAAGATATTCTACAGATTAAAATGGTGTATAACTCTTAATTGTATGTGCAACATTGACAGAGTATTTTGAGTCTCTTTCACACTGGTAAGAAAAAAACCGCGGTGGTATCACCGGCGTGACCACCGACCCGAGGGAGTTTTAAACAGTGAATTCGCCATTTGCATGAGCATCGTTACTTTGCAGATGTTGTTTATGCTCAAACAGCAACATTACACAGTGACTATGAAGCTAAAAAAGTGAAATCATAATCAACCACCCCTTTAAATTAGGCTATATATCTTGAAGTAAATTACAGTCATGTACTGTATATCATGCAAGTTTAATCCTTCTGACTGTTTTATTTCCTGTATATTTTACTGTGACATTTTATATGTAATTGAAGTATGTTCTTACTAATGCTAGCCTGAATATCAGCAGGTTCATATGAATATTCCACTCAACCCATTTATAAGCCTTGTTTTTTAATTCCCAAAAGTGCTTGGAGAGAAATGAAGGGCCTCATCAACAGTGGTCGACCGGTGCATGATAAATTAGCTTGTTTTTAATTTGCATGTGGTCATGAGGGTTATTGTGGAGTTTTGCCGTTTATATTTTCGGTGTCCTGTTCGGCAAATGAGAGCGATCTTTCCCCCCCTCCGAGCTGTTTTTGTCCTCCTATAAATAATGACTGAGGGCTGTCCCCGCTTACCTTACACTGTTAAATGTTTTATAAGCTAAACTAGGTGCATTTACTCTCTCATAAAGCCTATTTAAGAGGCGACAGGGCTTTAGCATCCCACTGCTACTGAAGATTACCGAAGAAATGTTTTTCAAGCAGGTACTTGCCATGTGTTTTTTTGCTGTA
This sequence comes from Anabarilius grahami, assembly GCA_003731715.1. NCBI lineage: Eukaryota > Metazoa > Chordata > Actinopteri > Cypriniformes > Xenocyprididae > Anabarilius > Anabarilius grahami. The sequence continues at coordinate 906,931 of RJVU01031169.1, forward strand.
GTAATTGTAACTGGCAGGAGAGTGGGAGTAGTGCTCGGATGTAGGGTCACAGTGTCACATTTTAAGCTAAAGGTTTTTTGTCGACATTTAATTTTCATTTTCGCTGGTGTGTGAAAAGAGTAAATACAGTGGTGGTCAGAATTATTGGCACCCTTGGTAAATATGATCAAAGATGATCACATTATGAAATAAATGTTTTTTCTCCAAAACACGTTGGCCACAATTATTGGCACCTTTTTGTTAAATACTTTTTGCAACCTCCTTTTGCCAAGATAACAGCTCTGAGTGTTCTTCTATATTGTCTGATGAGTTTGGAGAACACCTGACAAGAGATCAGAGACCATTCCTTCATGCAGAATCTCTCCAGATCCTTCAGATTCCCAGCTCCATGTTGGTGGTGCTTCTCTTCTCTTCAGTTCATTCCACTAATTTTCTTTGGGGTTCAGGTCAGGGGACTGGAATGGCCATGGCAGAAGCTTCATTTTGTGCTCAGTGACACATTTGTGTTGGTTTTGATGTTTGTTTTGGATCATTGTCCTGATGGAAGATCCAACCATGGGCCATTATTGGATTTCTAGCAGAAGCGGTAATGTTTTGATTTTTTTATCTGTTGGTATTTGATAGAATCCATGATACCATGGATCTGAACAAGATGTCCAGGACCTCCAGCAGAAAAATAGGCCCACAACATTAAAGATCCAGCAGTATATTTAACCGTGGGCATGGGGTACTTTTGGTGTGCACCAAATCCATCTGGTGGGTTTGCTGCCATAAAGCTCTTTTTTTAATTTCATCTGGCCATAGAAGCCGGTCCCGTTTGAAGTTCAAGTCTTGTCTGACAACTGAATATGCTGGAGATTGTTTCTGGATGAGAGCAGAGGATTTTTCTTGAAACCCTCCTGAACAACTTGTGGGGATGTAGGTGCTGTTTGATTTTTTTTTTTTTTTTAGGCTTTCTGAGACTCAAGACTCAACTAATCTCTGCAATTCTCGAGCTGTGATTCTTGGAGAGTCTTTGGCCACTCAAGCTTTCCTCCTCACCTTGCATTAGGACGATTTAGACACACGTCCTCTTCCAGGCAGATTTGTAACATATTTAGTTGATTGGGTGTTCTTAATTTTTTGCCCTGGTAATGGAAATGGGGATTTTCTATTTTTCATTTTCTATTTTGTGAATCTCAACAATCTTTTGTTGCACATCAGAACTATATTCTTTGGTTTTACTCATTGTAATGAATGATTACAGGAATTTGGCCTTTGTGTTTCCTCATGTTTATATTCCTGTGGAACAGGAAGTCATGGCTGGACAGTTTCATATTCATGATCACCCTGGTGTGCTAAAAAAATGTAAATATGAAAATACTTCAGAGATATTTTACTCAATAATTAATGCCAATAATTGTGGCCAATGTGTTTTGGAGAAAAACATTTATTTCATAATGTGATTTCCCCCCCAATTCTTTTCCTTCAATGAAAGGTTAGATTTTTGCTCATTTTATGAATTAAAGATCAAAAGGCTAAACAATGCAGATTTATTTTTATAGTCATCTTTGATCATATTTACCAAGGGTGCCAATAATTCTGACCACCACTGTACATGAGCAAATAATCTAGTGCTTGACACTTTCTCTGGCTATTTATGGAGTAATCCAGTCAAGAACATGTCCTGGTCATATCTCACGACAAAATCATAACAAAGAAGACATTATGTTTTGCTCTCTCTCTCTCTCTACATTGTGACATTTATTTTCATCACAATTAAGCACATTTTCATTACTGCAAAATTTCTAATTGTCATAAATATATATTTCAAAAGAAAAAAAACAGTGATATGTATAAATTGTAAAGTATTTGTGCTATCATGGTAATATTGATTTAGGTGCACAGCTTTTATGACCTGCTGATTTAAATATAAAAACATATTGTTTTTATTATTGTTATTATTTTACTAAAATAGAGACAATTGCTAATTAGAGTACTGATAATAATGGGAATTACAAAAAAGAAAATAAACAGTAAAACATATGGACATTTCATGAAAATATATTTTTTTGAAGGGGGGCAAAATAATTTTTGTACAGCGCAATTTTTTGCAGATGTCATTATTTTTATGCTAAATATCCATCCATCCATCCATCCATCCATCCATCCATCCATCCATCCATCCATCCATCCATCCATCCAAGCTTGGTTCAGTTTATTTTTGAGTTAAAGTAAAAAATAATGAAATGGAAGTTGTGTTAGGCTTTTCTTCCCTAGTGTTACATATATCCGTGTGCAAATGCTTCTCAAACAAGAACAAATGTAGGACGAGACTTGATTGTCCATTGGGAATTGATTGGATAGATGAATGTTGGTGGTTTGCTATTGGTCAATCTCATTTGAGTGACAGGTTGCCCTGCCCTTGTGCCAGTAAACACATCATTAGAGAAGAGATGTTGCTGTGAGAGGGAGGGGAAGTTAATTTGACTAAAGATTATAAGGGCACGTGATTTAAAAAAAAATAAATACAAATATGTATTGTGAAAACAATCAAAAAAGAAAGTAATCAAAACAATACAAATTAAATAAAACAAACTGAACAGGAAAACACTAATCCCTGATATCCCCAAATGTGATAAACCTTACTTGAACATTTGTTTATTTACTGTATTTAGGGCACCAGGGTTCCTTCACTGGGTGTACTGTACTATATATTTTAATCATACAGTAGACAACAAAGTAGGACCAACGTGACTACATATTGTTCCCAAATGGCAACAGCTTCTGCATAAAGATAAAGAGCATTAATCCTCGTCCTCGCTCATACTGCTGTATATGTAAAATCATCTCCTAAGGATGAATTGCTTCTCTTGCAGCATTCCTCATTTTTAGTTGCTTTTAGTTGCTTTAGTTTAGTCTTGCTGTTGTCTGAATTGAACTGGTGCTGGTCCCTCATGTGGCACTCTCAAATCAGTCTATAAAGCCTTTAAAAATCAGTCTTCACTACATTCTTATTAAGTGGGGGTCATATTTCAGGATTCTTTACCTTAAGTCTCTGAAAACCTGACACAATGTACATCTGGAGACCCCAAGTAGGTTTCAGTTCTGGAAAATGGTGGCATTGGAAACTAAAGCTATCCTGATGGTTTCACATTCTGCAGATGTGAACAGAGCAATAAACTGCAATGTCCGTAATGTAAGACGCCGATAGTTCTATAGGGAGACATGAAGGACAGCTGATCGTCCTTGCAGTACCAAACCACATGAAACCATATGTCCTCTCAGACATGTTTGAGAACTTGCAAGTGTTTTGGTGGAAGAGTGGAGTAACATCTCACAGCAAGAACTGGCAAATCTGGTGCAGTCCATGAGGATGAGATGCTCTGTAGGACTGAAAGCAGCTGGTGGAAACACCACATAATGACTGCTACTTTTGCTTTTGACCCCTGCTCGTTCAGGGACTCATTATTCCATTTCTGTTGGTCAAATGTGAAATTTGTTCATTTTATTTCTCAGTTGTTGAATGTTCGTACAAATATTTACGCGTGTTAAGACATTTGCTGGAAAAAAAGCTGTTGAAAGTGAGAGGATGTTTCTTTTTTGCTGAGTATATATGTATTCATTTAATACAAAAGGGAAAAAAAATCTGTCTTATTCAAACTGATAATTTGTCTTTATAAACTATTCATTAAAAGAAGCAGCTCATATGACTACACTAGTCACTGTTTGTGTTTTATGCACTAATAAGAACTGACTAATCAGAATCATTCGTTTGTGAATCAGACTACACTGGTCACTGTTGTTTTTTGGGTGCAGACTACAAGAACAACTCAATAGAAATACATTTCTTGCTCATATTCTGTGGAACAAATTCAGTCCAGACTGCACAGAACTATCTGTTTGTCCAACCAATGGAAGAGAGTAACCAGGAAAATAGCAATTATTTTATGCAATTCTATAGAAATTGCACACTTCAGCTTTAAACATCCTTACTTTGAAGAAACTATGTGCCAGTTGAGAGTCCTTTTATCTTCCTTCCTCTCCTTCAGTTCTGCACAGGCCTCATCACAAGCACAGGGCCCACAATTTCAGGCATCACAGTTAGGGTGTTTATCCAGCACGGTTAACAATGGGACTCCAGCGTGGGCTTTTATTTGTCACTTTATTGAGACAATGTGACATGCTACAGTAGACTCCCGCGGCGTGGTCATAAAGAGCCTGACAGCTCCTGTGTGAAAGATTCAGTCTTCAGCAAAGCTTTTGTGCTCCTGCTCTGTCTGATGTACCTGATGGCATTTCCACTTCCCTTTGCAGTGTCACCTTGCCAAAGAAAAGACTATCGCTGAATATCATACGTGTGTTGTCGCAAATTTTCTTCCCTTTCTCGCTTTTATTTCTTTATCGCCGCCTTTATATTTTTTCTTTTTTAATTTTCATGTCAGTCAATCTAATGGTGGTAGAAGGTAGTTTATTTTCCTTTCAAACCATTTTATTTTCCCCAAACTAAAAGTTCTCTCATTATTTACTCTCACTCAAGTCATTCCAAACCTGTATAGCTTTCTTTCTTGGAAATTTTGAAAAGTTGTGCTGATCGATCATTTTCATGCAGTTACAATGAATGAGGACTGAAGCTTTCAAGTTTTCAAAAAGACACAAAACACCATTAAACTTTCATAAAAGTAAGTATGACTCATGCTCTATATTCAAAGTCTTCTGAAGTCATCAGCTAGCTTTGCATGTGTGAGAAACAATTTAATATTTAAGTTGGTATTCTTTAATAATGTTCCTTTCCACTGAGCTGTTAAAGGGTTTGTTCACCCAAAGATGAAATTTATGTCATTAATTACTCACCCTTGTGTCTTTCCACACATGTAAGACCTCCGTTCATCTTCGGAACACAAATTAAGATATTTTTGATGAAATCCAAGAGTTTTTTTATTTCCCATAGAAATCAACGCAATTTCCGTCATTCAAGGTCCAGAAAGGTAGTAAAGACATTGTTAAAATAGTCGACGTGACTACAGTGGTTCAACCTTAATGATATGAAGTGACGAGAATACTTTTTGTGCGCAAAACAAAACAAAAATAACAACTTTATACAACAAATGTTTGTTTTGCGCACAAAAAGTATTCTCGTCGCTTCATTACATTAAGGTTGAACCACTGTAGTCACTTTGACTCTTTTAACAATGTCTTTACTACTTTTCTGGACCTTGAATGATTGTAATTATGTTGCTTTCTATGATGGATAAAAAATGAAAGAAAACCTTGGATTTCATCCAAAAATATCTTAATTAGTGTTCCGAAGATTAACGAAGGTCTTACGGGTGTGGAACGACATGAGGGTGCGTACTTAATGACAGAAATTTCATTTTTGGGTGAACTAACCCTTTAACTGCGTCAATCAGATCATTGACTCAGTGATTCATAAACAATTTGTTTAGACCAGTTGGTAACACTTTAGAATAATGGTCCGTCATTAATACGTAACTATGCAGGAAGTAATGCAGGACTAATGAGTAGTACTACATTAACACTTCAGCTCCTTCTATTAACTAATATAGAAACAAGCTTAACTAATCAGTAAGTAATATCAAATTTAGAAGATAGTTCCTTATTAGCTAATCAATAATTACCTAATTAGATTACCATCATTAAAGGATTAGTCCACTTTCAAATAAAATTTTCCTGATAATTTACTCACCCCCATGTCATCCAAGAGGTCTTTCTTTTTTCAGTCGAAAAGAAATTAAGGTTTTTGATGAAAACATTCCAGGATTATTCTCCTTATAGTGGACTTCAATGGCCTCCAAATGGTTTCAGTGCAGCTTCAAAGGGCTTTAAACAATACCAGACGAGGAATAAGGGTCTTATCTAGCAAAACGATCGGTCATTTTCGAAAAAAATACAATTGTATATGCTTTATATAAACAGATGATCGCCTTGCACGTGCTTCCGTTTTCCGTATTCTTCAAAAAGCTTATGCTGTATGTCCTACGCTTTCCCTATTCTGCTTACGGAAAAAAACTAACTGGCGCTGCGTTTATACCGTAAGTTGAATAGGGAAGGCGTAGGACATACGCCGTAAGCTTTTTGAAGAATACGGAAAGCGGAAGCACGTGCAAGGCGATCATCTGTTTATTGAAGTCCACTATAAGGAGAATAATCCTGGAATGTTTTCATCAAAAACCTTAATTTCTTTTCATCTGACGAAAGAAAGACATGAACATCTTGGATGACATGGGGGTGAGTAAATTATCAGGAAAATTGTATTTGAAAGTGGACTAATCCTTTAATAACTATTAACTAACGAACAAATTGTAAAGAACATTATCGTGTGTCTGAGATGTAATCAGTCATCATTTTTACTCTGAATGTAGTCATAAAATGCATCATTAATTACTCAAGTGTTACCTAGTCACTATGCAGGAACTACTAGTGGAAAAACATCTTTTAATGGTGTAGATCACTAGTAGTTCTTGAAGAATGACTAGGTACTTGAGTAATTAGTGATGCATTTTATGACCATGTTCCGAGTAAAAAAGGACAATCTTCAAGAACTACTAGTGATCTGGACCATTATTTTAAAGTGAAAAAGATGTTAAAAAGTGAAAGTGAAAAAGACAACTGCTCACATCTCAGACACTTTAATGTTGTGATTAGTAATTAATTAGTAATTCTTTATAATTTGTCATAGTTACCTATTAGTTCTTAATGATGCCAATCTCATACTCTAATTATTGATTAGCTAATAAGGAACTGTCTTAGTCCTAAATTTGATATTACTTACTGATTAGTTAAGCTTGTTTCTATATTAGTTAATAATTGTAGCTGAAGTGTTAATGTAGTACTACTCATGAGTCCTGCATTACTTTAGTTAGTCCCTGTCCTAGTGTTACCGACCAGTTTTGTGAACTGGATGTGACTTCTAGAATGAGGCATCGCTACTTGTCTGTGGATAATGACTAACATTTCGGTCATAGAGGTTAAAAATATGATATATAGTGTATGAGTCATATAAACTATTTTTATGATTCTTATACTATGCTGTTAAGTCCTTTTTGAAACTTGAAAGCAGGGTAACACTTTAGAATACTGTATTGTACTTACTGCATAACTAATAAGGAATTACTGCAGAATTAATCGGTAGTTCTTCATTAACACTCAAGTAACTACTATTAACTACTAAGGAATATGTGTTAACTAATCAGTATGTCATAGCGTTTTTTAATTGTGTTAAGTAGCTATTAGTTAATCAGTTACTAATCAATTCAGTCATGCCTCCTGAAGAACTACGATTAAGTAACTACTAATTCAGCTTCAGGAGGAATAACTATTAAGTAACTATTAATGAACTGTGAAACTCAGTATCAGGTTATGGCCCTTTCTTCTTTACTACTAATGTTAGTTGATTTACTTAGATTTATGCCTACTGTACTGATATATATATATATAT
>RJVU01031169.1:915120-939661 GCA_003731715.1 Anabarilius grahami
CCCCCCCGGGGCCTGTCTCGGCGGCCGCAGCACCTGGGGGTAAGGACAGACGAGACGAGAGAAAGGAGACGGAAGCAAGGGGAGCGACAGAACGAGAGAGGGGAGAGAGGAAAAAGAGAAAAAAAATTCTTGGTCCGGTTCCCAGACACACTGCCGCTCGGTCCTCAGCCAGCCGAGAGGCTCTTCCTCGCGGTGCCATGCGGTGGCACTGGATGCTCAGTGGACGGCCCGATCCTCCACCGCCTCCTGGCGGCCGGCGATGGCTCCTCCGGTTGAGGGCAGCCGGCAGCGAGTCCCCCGTCCCCTGCTCCTCCCCTTCATGGCGGACGGTAGCAGGCTCCGGCCCANTGACTGAATTGATTAGTAACTGATTAACTAATAGTTACTTAACACAATTAAAAAACGCTATGACATACTGATTAGTTAACACATATTCCTTAGTAGTTAATAGTAGTTACTTGAGTGTTAATGAAGAACTACCGATTAATTCTGCAGTAATTCCTTATTAGTTATGCAGTCAGTACGATACAGTATTCTAAAGTGTTACCGAAAGCAGTTGCATGTGTAAGAGCGACCACAGTTCTTCTTTCTGTTGTGCTCCACAGTGTAAATAATGATTGTAACACAGTTCGTAAATACGGGAAGAAGGAGGCGGGAACCGGCAAACGTTCAAACAAAAACTTTAATATATAAATAAACCAACAAAACGAAAGTAATGTTTCCACACAAACATAATAAAACATAAAATAATATCCAGGCCTGGTCCTCTCTCGTCCTTCACTGTCGTCGCTCCTCCTTTTATGCCTCCGGAGCTCCTCCGTGAGAGACTCGAGGCCGGCGCGCCTCGCAGCTGATGCTCATTATCACTCGCGCCACCGGCCTCGCCACCGTTCCCTCACGGCTCTCGCCCGCCCTGCTCGTCACAGATATTTTGTACTTTGTGTGTATATTAATCCTTTTAATAATTCAAGATTCAAGTTTGACCAAAACCTGTCATAGCAGAAGCATTAAACAGGATGTTTTCTTTGGCGCTGGACAGATTCCAAGAACCAGGACTTTATTTGTTTGCTGTCTCTCATTTCTCATCCCTAATGCATTAAATGGCCATTTGCTAAATGGTGTGTTGAAAGATGCCACCATGCTCATGGAGACAGAAAAAAAAGGAACAAAAACAACTATAGATGTTCTTGGTTTCATGAAGTGCTTTCTAATCTCACCAACTCCATCCTCTCCGTAAAGGTCAGTGGTTTTCAGAAATAAGTGTTGTGACCTTTTTTAATCATGAGAAGGAAAGCAAAAGCGTTGCACTTTAACAGTTGTAAATTTAAAAGAGGACCATGAGGGTTTAGCTCTAAAATCAGAACTTTCAATTGTTTTTATGGCTCCTAAAGTGTCTTGAAACATTAAAAGCTTTATGGAATATATTGTTAGAATTCATAATTTTGAAACTAATAAGAGTTCATTTAGGAATTTTTTTGGGGGGGAGGCTTGTTTTTCAATATCAAGTCAATGTCACTTGATGCAACAGTTGACAAAATGTTCCTTATTCCTTTAAAAAAGATATTCATTTTACAATGTGCTTTGTGTTACTCTTCCTTGTAATATTAAAAAGTGTAATCCAGTTTTGGATCTAAGATCTAATCTGATCTTTTAGCATTCATTCATCTTTCAAATCCATCTGTCAAATGAAAGCTATTATAAATCCATATAGTGAAAACAACCTTCTGCATCTAAAGTTTTATTATTATTATTATTATTTTGGCTACTTAATGGCTTTGCTGTCAAGACACACATCTTGAAACAGAAGGAGATCTCTCCACAAGGGATACTTATAGGGATAATTCACCCAAAAATGAAAATTGTGTCATCATTTACTCATCCTCATGTCAGTTCAAACCCGTAAGACTTTCGTTCATCTTTGGAACACAAATGAAGATATTTTTAATGAAATCTGAGATATTTCTGTCTGTCCATTGACAGCATACACAACTACCACTTTGACTCTTCAAAAAGTTAATAAAGAGATCGTAAAACTAATCCATATGAATTGAGCAGTTTAGTACAAATTTTCTGAAGAGACACGATTGCTTTATACGATGAACAGATTTAATTTAGGCTTTTATTCACATATAAACATTAATCAACCACACATCAGTTATGGTAAACGGAAGCTCAAGCATGAGAACCAATGAGGTTCATTCTCGTGTGTTACGCAGCACGTGTAAGCTTCCACAAGAACCAATAAGGTTTGTTCTCGCACACCAATCAAGTATGTTTCTGTTCGCTGATCAATATTTATATGTGAATAAAAGCCTCAATTTAATCTGTTCATAAAGCGATCGAGTCTCTTCAAAACATTTTGGTAACACTTTATTTTAGGGTCTTTTAACTAGTTGCTTATTAGCATGCATATTACTAGAATGTTGACTATTTATTAGTAGTTATTAAGCACATGTTATGCCTTATTCTGCATGAGCTTATTCTACATTCTTAATCCTACCCAATACCTAAACTTAACAACTACCTTACTAACTATTAATAAGCAGAAAATTAGGAGTTTATTGAGGGAAAAGTCGTAGTTAATAGTTTATATGTTTTCCCTATACTAAAGTGTTAAAAACTTTTTTTACTAAATTGCTCAATTCATATAGGTTTTACCATCTCTTTGTGAACTTTTTGAAGCATCAAAGTGGTAGTTGCGTAGGCTGTCTATGCAGGGACAGAAATCTCTCAGATTTCATTAAAAATATCTTCAATTGTGTTCCGAAGATGAACGAAAGTCTTACGGATTTGGAACGACATGAGGGTGAGTAAATGATGACAGAATTTTCATTTTTGGGTGAACTAACCCTTTATTAAGGAGATATTAAAAAGACAGAATGAGGATTATAATCACACTCCTGCCAATCTATCGGCGGAGGACCGCTAAAGATGGTTCTGGGTTGAGAGGACAGTCAGATTCTGCCCAGGCATCTAACTTTAGAAATCTAAATTGAATCTTCATTTTTTTTCTTTCTCTCAAAAGCTAGAAGGGGAAAAAGGAATCTAATTATGAAAAACAAGATGAACAGAGGCCTGCCGCATATGCCAAAATGCGAAATGCGTGTTATGCCTACTAGCAACAAACGGAATTGCAAAAATGACAAGTTTCTGAACAGGTTTCCCAAAGATTTATTTGGCAAACAGCCAGTCCACGCCAAAGGAAAGCAAATAAGGTTCATGTTGATATCAATATCAAAACTTCACCTATAAAAGATCCCTTTAGGTTCATTAAAACTAAGAGAAAATGGCACTGATCTTATGTTTGAATAAAATTTGAATAAATGCATAACAGTGTTGGGGAAGCTTTAAAACTGTGTGACCAACATGACCAACAGCAGCATACTGGAACTAATCATGATATTGATTTGTAAAATCATAGTAATATATGTTATAATATATTATTTTTCATTATAAATGGCTGTCTAATGGTTTATGATGTTTGATCTCCTCTTTAATTCTTTAAATTTATATAATGGTTTAAATGTTGGAGTGGGGAATTTTAGGTTCTATAGAGCATTTGATTGGACAGAAAATCTGTTGAGAAGCAGAATAATGTCATAGTTTAAAGTCATAGTACAATCAAGTTCTTGATTGTATTAGTGGTACAGAGAGATTGTATATTTCGAATTTATATATGTGCTAAATACGATTTTTTTTTGGAGCATAACTATAAGTATTCTAGATTACAGATAACCTTAAGGCATATTACATAAACATATTAGTTTGAAAAGCCACAAAACTTCAACTTTGATTTCATGAAGACTAACATTTATTGAATTTTACGTTATTACCGTTTCATAAATCTTGTTGAAAATCATGAGATTATTTCATTTTATTGATAGCCTGGTTTTTACAGTAAGAAATAAACTAATCTGCATATAGATTTGTGAAAATGCTAGAGAAAAAAAATGATATTTTGGCTTTAGTACATTGACAATTTAAATATTTAATATCAGTTATTTATTTTACAAACCACATGTTTGTTTGTTTTTTCCATTAAGAATGATTAGTCAAGTTTTACATGAAATCCTATAGCTGTCTTTAGAGTTTAAAAGGAGGGTCCCTTGCAAGTGTGTCATCTTATTTGAGGGTCCTTAGCATAAAAATAAAGTGAAAACCCTTAATTTAGGCATCAGTTAGTTCACTTGGTGTCACTATTTTTAGTCAAAAGTGTTCGGTTAGAGATAATATAATTCCTGTATCCAGTCTAAAACACTTCTGTTCAAAATACGCCATTTAATAAGTCTCACTTATTTATAGCTCTGATTGTCTTTTATCTCACTGATTTTACCCTTCATTTCATTATCTACACAATCAATACATCATCCCCAGCCTTCTCTCAATTTCAGAGAAATACACTGAACCGCTTAGAGACTTTGAAATCAAGTATCTCATACTTTCTTTCTCTTGTACCCTCTATTCTTTTTTTCTACCCTGATGTCGTTTGATAGCTTTGTTCATTAGATCGTTATCGATGGCTCCTTCTCACAAACTATGGCGGAACTGTGAGCGAGCGATCATATTTGGCGTAGCGGTTGGGGGCGGGAGAGCCTCGGTTGTTATTTGGGGCGTGATTTATCGTCGGGCCCTCCTTTCTCCGCGCCAGAGTTGCGGCGGAAAAACAAAGACGGGGGAGAGGGCAACGTAATGAGAAATATCAATGTATTCTCATGTTCCTGCTCTCCCTGACAGCACACAATCCATCTCTCTGACATTCACCTAGTTAACGTTTTTATCAGAGGGCCAGGACTCGTCATTTTTTACCCCCTTCCTCTAGACGAGAGTATAAGTCTCCACTAATAGTTTAGATAAAGATGAAGAATCAGAAACATAGCTGCACTCCTCCTCGTGAGAATGATAAACAATGAAGCCAGCGGTTGGTTTCATATTTTTACCCCCTCATAGCTCTTGTCCCGTTGAGCGTAGCAATCGCTGTACCGACCTAAAGGTTTGTGTTACAGCCGTACCTGCAGTTGTGAGCCCTGGTACTCAGTGGGTGCGCCTCCCTCAGGGAGAAGGAAGGAAATGGCAAAATTATTTGTTTTGGGTTTGAGCAGACTTTTCCGGTTGTACATCTTGAATGCCGTAAAGGTGACCCTTCTATAATTGAGTGCCCATGATGGCAGTGTCCACTGTGCAGCAAAGCCAATATCTTTATCTGGATCTGTTGCAATGGCAAAATTATTTGGATCCATATAATGTATGTATTCAACAAAACCCGAATGTGGGAGGGGCTTAAACCGTGTGTTTATCAAAATGATAAGAAAAGCTCATTTTAAATGTACTATAATTCTGTACCCTTCATAATTAATATATAGCAATTACGCATTGTATAATTATTATATGCAATTATTATTTTTATTACAAAATTTTGGTGCATATATTTAAATATATTTAAACAATTAAAACAATGCTACGAAATGGTAAATAAACTGAAAAAGTTATTTTGTAGAGGAGGTTTCATTTGTGTGTGGGACGGGTTTGACAGGTTCCCAACACTTTTTGTCAAATTGCAATTTTTGTCCTCGCCACTTTTTGACAGGAAATCAGGGTGCAATGTCAATGGATCTAGTTACCGTGACAACTTCACACACTTGCTGCTGCACATCGGTAATGTCAACACGGCTATTTGATCACACAGCACTCATTTTCATTCATAGAGGATACTCTCAGTCACCAAACACTCACTATTGCATTGTTATTTTAGTTGTGTTAATGTTATCAAATATTGATCACATGTCATCCAGTAATAACAAGGAGTGACTGCATCTAATAGTATACGTTTTAAAAATTATTTGTTTGAATGTGTTATTAATTTTGAAGTTAATTATCTGTGCCTTTCTGAATAATTTCTTTAAAATTATTTTTCTTTAAAAATGTATTGATTAAAAATGAAATTAATGGAGAGTGTCATGTGGTGTAACCATCAAAGTAGCATATTTTCCTTACACACATGTTAACATCCCCCTGTAGTCAGTAATTTTATCCCTTAAAGGGTTAGTTCACCCAAAAATGAAAATTCTGTTATTAATTACTCACCCTCATGTTGTTTCAAACCCATTAAACTTTTGTTCCTCTTCGGAACACAAATGAAGATATTTTTAATGAAATCTGAGAGCTTTCTGTCCCTCCATAGAGCCTCAGAAAGGTAGTAAAGACATCACTGGAGTGCTTTGTTTGCGCAAAAAAAGGCATCATTTTCTGCTTTATTTACATAATATTAATCTCAAACGCATGTTCATGAGAGCACCACAACGCATGGGTGTTGCGTTGACATGAGAGCGGACGTTGTTACGTGAACGCGTGTCGGATATTGTTATTTTGTAAATAAGGCGGTCATTTTGTATTTATTTTTTTGGGCAAACAAAGCACTCGTGTCGCTTCATAAAATTGAAGTTAAACCACTGGAGTCACATGGAGTACTTTAATTATGTCTTTACCTTTCTGGGGCTTGAAAGTGGTAGTTGCATAGGTTGTCAATGGAGGGACAGAAAGCTCTCAGATTTCATTAAAAAGATCTTCATTTGTGTTCCGAAGATGAACGAAAGTCTTACGGGTTTGAAACGACATGAGGGTGAGTAATTAATGACAGAATTACCATTTTTGGGTGAACTATATATATAGGCACTATATATGAATATCACAGGCACCAGAATATCACGCACCACCGCTCCCATACACAGAGTATATGCGATCACAAATTCAAAAGCGAATGTAAAACGCAACCTCCCTGATACGCGCAAATTACACTGCATACAATAGCCTAATATCTCCAAATATCAAACCTATCTTAGGCTGGGCTGTGTAGTTGTAACCACCTCTTAGCTGGTTTCTGTTTTGGTCTCATTTTGCACTTAGAATATTGAGAGAGTACTCTCAACTGATCATGGTTGCACTTATTGTTTGCACTTAATAATACTAAGGGCCCGTCCACACGGAGTCAATTTTTAGCTGTATACGCAAACATTTTGTATCGTATAGGTGTTTTGTCCAGACGGATCCGGTGTTTTTAGAGCCTGAAACCGCTATTTTTTTTAAACAGGGTCCCAGAGTGGATAAATCTGAAAACGACACCCTTGCATTTTCGTGTGTACAGCCAATCCGTATATTTTGTGAAACGATGATGTTATCATCCCACGTGTCGACCCTAGTCAGACGTTGCTACGTCACGTAACAACAACAACAACAACAACAATTGTGGACTACATGCTTGTGTTCGTGCTGCAGAAGCTACCAAGCTTATTAGCTTTACTAAGGTTTGTATACAGCACGCAAGGTTTATCCGCATGCTCCAAGTCTTATTCTACATTTTTAGTGTATCTCTGTGGCAGAATTACAGCGCCACATACTGGTCTGGCATGTATACTACATCGTTTTGATTTGGTTTCAGTGGTTTCATGTGTACGCAGATATTTCTTGAGACGAGGGGGGGGGAAAAGATCAGATAGGGAAAGCTCTGNTGTAGCCTAAGAAAAAAACTGTGTTATTTATACTGTTTTTATTTCTGTGTTCAATTTGAGGAAAGGAGTTCAGTTAGGAGGTCACATACAGCCTCAATCAGAAGTTCTGGAAGTCCATAATTAATGTACAGTAAGGTCTGAAGAAATCATACAGGAGAGAAGCCAGTAAATCGAGTACCTTACAGTGCTTATATAATGTTATATTTCAATGCATATGATAATTTTTACTCAAAAAGTAGAACTGAAATGCCATTAATTACATGATGATTAGGTAAAACATTTCAAAATGCACCTGTAGACTATTTTTACAGTCATGAATTTTGTCATTGAGGATTTCTTAATACTGTAAAAAAAATCTCGTCTAATCTCATTCTCGTGAACCCAAACTCATGTCTCGTTTCGTCTCATGAGCTAAGTGTCTCGTCACACCCCTAGTTAATGAAATCATATTCTGTTTTGTTTTGTATTCTTTCCTCTGCATGTTGGTTGCACCAGTCATGACGGTTTTGACTTTATGTCTCCCAAAAATATTTAAAAAATAATAATAATTCATAAATTAAAACATGCTTATCATAGAAGAGGTGTATTCAAGTCATTGTATCCACCTTATTTTGCAACGCGGAAGTAAGCCTTTTTCTGTGGATGTGCGAGACTTCCGTTTCATTAGCCAGACAACTAAAAGAATAACAAAGTGCAATACACTGTAATTGCACTTTTGTGCTACAAGCCAATGTGTTTATACAGTACACTCTAAAAAATGCTGGGTTAAAAACAACCCAAGTTGGGTTGAAAATGGACAAACCCAGCAATTGGGTTGTTTTGACCCAGCAGTTGGGTTAAATGTTTGCCCAACCTGCTGGGTAGTTTTATTTAACCCAACAATTGTTTACAAATGACTATATTTCTGGCTTAAAATGAACCCAAAATAGGTTGGAAATTAAAAATCAGACTCATAATTATTAGAGGCAACAATAATAATCAAAAAGATGAGCATTTATTAATAAGCAATTTAATAAATGTTTATTGTTTAAATATTATTCAAAATAAATGTAATAAATGTTAATTTCCAACATATTTTGGGTTCATTTTAAGCAAGAAATACAGTAATTTTTAAACAATATTTGGGTTAAATAAAACTACCCAGCAGGTTGGGCAAACATTTAACCCAGCCGCTGGGTTAAAACAACCCAATCGCTGGGTTTGTCCATTTTCAACCCAACTTGGGTTGTTTTTAACCCAGCATTTTTTAGAGTGTAATTACAGTAATACATATATAGTTTAGTCATGAAACTCTAGATGGCACAGTGCTTTACCTGCAATCTGCAGCTATCTCATCATTACCACAGGGCACAAGCAGATTGGCCTTTGTTCGACCTTATGAATAGTAGTCTGGCATACAAATAGCGGTCAGCGTACAAGCTCTGACGTGCTGAGCTGTGGTGCACATGCAGGAATTAAAATCCAGCTTGCTCCATTCTCAATCCCATACCTCTCTGTTCTGATAATTTCCTTTCCTCCCTGTAATATCTTTGTAAATATAAAAAAGGAGACTATCTTTATTTTTAAAACATACAAATAGCTGGTAGCTACGTGCTCTGGTAATTGGTACTATACTAAATATATAGACTTTCTTCTAAGTTGTATTCATAAAAGTCAGTCAAGGATGCTAAAGTTATTTTAGAAAAAAATGTAATAATCCCTTACATTAAAGTAAAGGAAACTGGCATGAAAATTTTTTTTCCAGAAGAAGCAATTCAGAGACTCAATATCTTTTGAGCAGCAAACAGACATTTATAATGCAGGATGAGTTTTATTCATAAGTAATCACACAGATGGCGGCAGCCTTGTTTCCTTAGCTCTGTCTTTCCCAGTGCCAGGTGTTGATCTAAGAGAATAGAGAACTGTGTTTGGCAGAACAGAGGATATTAGTAACAAATATCTGTCTGTCAAATATGACTTCCCTCTCGGTCTCTACACTGCAAACTTTCCTTTTAAAACCCCCCCACCTTGGAAAATGACCTCTTTGGTATTTGCGCTGACCTGCCCAGATAAATGAAACAAAGATACCGTCAATATCCATAATGGCTTACCTGCTGTAACATTTGACCTTTTGTGTTTTTTTGCACCCTTTCCTACAAAAGGAAGAAACAAACAAAAACAAACCATTCTCAAAAATGCTTCTGACCGAGTATCTGTCATTTTGAACTGTCTAGCGTAAGAGCAAAGTTCTATATATTGATTTTAGCATTTGCGTTTTTTCTTTACAGCTCTCTGCCCTTTGTCCTTTCCTCTTACTGTCTTTCTTCTTTGAATCCTCCATCTGTCCCAGTCTGTAGAGGACACAGAGACATTCTGTCTTTTATAAGGGGTTTAAGCATGTTTTGATGATGCAGTTAATTATACCGGAGACTGCAGAATGGATTCAGCTACTGTAAAAGAGTACATGAAAAAGGCCTTAAAGTTGCTTTTATGTTGTTTTTTTTTTTTCTTTTTCTTTATAAGTTTAACATTGTAAATCAGGACACAGTGTGGAGAACTAGTTAATTGGCCTGTGAAATGTTTTGCATATGCATATTTATGCATGACTATGTGTGTTCGCAGTTTTGCAAGTTAAGTGTGTGTGCATTAGCATGTGTTCATCATGTGACCCACGCACTCGCCAGTAGCATGTAACCTACATAATGAGCTAAACACTGTTAATTTCGTCTGATTTGCATATTATTTAAATTCTGAATCTGCAGTGCTCACAAAGAACCTATTAAGCACATTATCATGTATGAATATACCCAGCTGAAAAAAAGCTTAAACCAGTATGGATTTAAAGGTTAGTTTACAGTAAGCTGGTCAATGCTGGTTTACTGCTGGTGAATCAGGATTAGTCTCAGCCTTAGATGACACGCCCACAGACCATTGTCTAAACGTCTGATGCATAAGGCACACAAAACTAGAAACACTTCAGGAGTCGTCATCGGATTGGTTGAATTCTACAGGATATCCGGGAGATATGTGTGTCGTGTTCTTTAACGGGTCTGCCTGGAAACAAAGCCGTCATGATACCAATCCCCCTCATGGAAGAAGCAAGCCGTCGTGTTTACAACTGTGACAATGAACACTTATTAGGATGATTTACAAAACTATGTGAAGTTTGCGGCGACATTGTTGCAGTAAACGTGCACCACATTCTTGAATGAATAATTTATTAGATGCAAGCTGGTCTGTTATCGTAGGGACATCAATTTTACATTTCCATGCCCCCAAACATGATGTGGAACAATAAGAATGTGATTGGTTGCTTTACATGTCAGTCAGATAGCCTCTTGGGTGGCCCTTGGCCAATGAAACTTGCGATGGAGTCCAGACTTTCAGCCGTCAGTCTGAAGGTCTGGCTACATGACACTAAATTAATATAGACATGCTGTTCAAAGGTATACTGAGAACTGGTTCTGATTCAGTTGCGTTTGAAAAAATTAAAGGCACAATATGTAATTTTCGCCACTAGAGGTCACTTGTTCAAAACAAATGTGTAGCTTGAGAAAGTTATAATGTTACTCTGAGTGTTCGCTACTATGAGACACTTGTTGCACACTGCAGTAAGCTAGATTGATATTAGTCATGGCAAAACATGGTACTCCCGGTAAATCAAGAAAACAATATTTAAACAATAAGACAATGATTAGATTTCTGTCGATGAATTTGTCCAAACAGTTGCTCACCTGTCTAATAAAACACATAATATATTTAGGCGTCTTTGATGTTTCCATGATTTCTTCTAAATAAAACCAGAAATCGAGGGTAACGCGGATATGTTGTCATTGATAGGCAACGCACGGACACGGTCCGTGTCCTGGTTAAAATGGCTTATTTCTCTGGATTTAAACATTCATGGAAACATTTGGGATAATGTAAGTACACAGGTCAACTAAATATATAACACTGTTCTAGTGGTTTTTTGATATTTTAATTAAAAAATCTTACATATTGTGCCTTTAAAGGATCAGTTTGAATCAGTCTAGTGATTCATTTACGGACTGAATCGGTGAGAGTGATTCTTGGCATATTAAAAATCTTACATATTGTGCCTTTAAAGGATCAGTTTGAATCAGTCTAGTGATTCATTTACGGACTGAATCGGTGAGAGTGATTCTTGGCATATTAAATCAATTCACTTGAAACTGACAACTATTACTTAGTACTTAAAGGTATAGTTCACCCAAAAAATTAAAATTATGTTCCAAACTTGTATTACTTTTTTTCTTTTCTTTTGTGGAATATAAAAGAAGACATTTTGAGGTTACCAACCTTCTTCAAAAAATATTTTATGTTCCACAGAAGAAAAATAATAATAATAAATAAAAATAACACAGGTTTGAAACGACATGAGGGTAAATAATGAAATGATTATTATTTTTGGTTGAACTATCCCTGTAAGGCTTGTGAGACCTACATTCACAGTGTTGTTTTGTTGTTATAAATTTCATAAATAAATACATAGATATTTTCTTCACACAGTGTATTTGTTGACACAAATATTCAGGTAATAAAATAATTGTTAATGGAATTGTCAAGTTGTTAAATTCCATCCACTAAACATGTTTAGTAGAGGAGGTATAAGATAAAGATTAATCATTCATTTTTAATTATTAACAAAAATAAGAAGCATTATGTTAACTTTGAATTGTATAGGGTAAAGGAAAGGCTTGGACTGTATAAACTAACATTTAAAAAACAATTTAGTTTGCCTGCCTCGATCTACCTCTATTTTTTGCTTCTAGCACAGTCTCTCCAAAGCAGACAGAATATGTTCTGTCTTTATTTGCTGTGAATCAGGTTAGCCGGTGTATGGAGAGTGACAGGCGCCAGCAGAGACAGGCCGAGAGGATGATGGCAGCTAACCTTTCACAGAAATCATTTTTCATTTTGCTCAGCTGTGTCCACTGCCTGCAGATCTGCCTGGGGAGAGGTGTGTGACGCATCCAGCAGCGGCCGTTCCCCTCGGTGCCGGCCATGGAACTGTAATTTGATCCCAGAAAACTCTACGGCCCGAGACACAAAGTCGCCTGGCTGTTTCTCTTTAAAATCCCTAGTTATTTTTTTTCCCCCTTCTGATATGAGATGCTTTGACTTTTGCCATGAATGTATAATGAACTGAGCAGGTGGGTTTGTTTACGGAGTCCGGTGGGAACTTCCATGGTCACGTACAGTATGAGCATATCCACCTCTTAATTTCTACAGGGAATGGCTGAAATATATATTTTTTCCATGGATCCTTATGACCCTTTTCATGTTTCACAAGTCTATGCAACACTTTGATACAAAGATATGTATAGCATAGTGTGTCCCTACCTGCATGGGAATAGTTTTGGGAATAGAAATCACAGAACATGCTAGAATTGTCACAAATATGTTATGTAGCATTTACATAGATCTGTAACTCAACACTGCTCTAGAAATCTATACTCATGTGGCTCAATTATATAGAGTGCATGCAAATGAAGCCTAGTGCTTCAAGTAAGGGTAGGAGGGACTGGCTATATTTAAGCAGAAAGCTTATTTAAGAGCCTCTTGCATTATTTTTTTCTGGGTCTATAGAACGTTTAGTTCCTGTCCTCAAATCTGATTGGTCGCACAACTTTCCAAGAGTGCTGATGTAACAGTCCAATAACACTTAGACTTTTCACATTTTGTATAACTCAGCCTGTATTGCTGCTTTCCAGACAGACTGTCGGTCTGTGAATTAGTGGTGAGTCTTTTTTGTAGGTTTCATGCTTACACCAGTAGATGGTGACGTTACAGTGAGTGAGTCTTTCAAGAACGAATCAAGTGATTCTGCTTCCGAATACACCTGCATTCCTTCTGTATAGTTGACAAAAACAGTATGTACAAAATTCAGTATGTCCGATTTCATAGTATTTATAAAGCAGTAGGCAAAAACTATGACCTACTACTTCCACATATCATCCTATGAGGGTTATTGTGAATGGCAGTGAAGCAATGCAACTAACGGCATATGTCACATGACAAAACCAACATTACATCCAGAATTCATTCATACACACATTCATAACATATAGAACATACTGTTTTAACAGTCACAAAGTTAGATTTTCAAATCAAATGTTGTACCTACTTAATATGCGAGTTCTGACTCTTTATGAGTGAGTAATTGGATTATTCACTCAACCGATTCATTAAAAAAATGCTTACTTATTCAGGAACTAAACTTCATGAAAGAATAATGCCAGTGCAAGAACGGTGTGCAAACGGCTATTGAAACAAACAGCTACTTTTTTGAGAACTTTAAAGGATTAGTTCACTTTAAAATGAAAATTACCCCATGATTTACTAACCCTCAAGCAATCCTAGGTGTATATGACTTTCTTCTTTCTGATGAACACAATCAGAGTTATATTAATAAATATCCTGACACATCCTTTATAATGTTTGAAGCTCAAAAAAGTGCATGCATCCATCATAAACGTACTGCACACTTCTCCGGGGGGTAAATAAAGGCCTTCTGAAGTGAAGCAATGCGTTTGTGTTATAAAAATATAATTATAAAGCTTGGACACATCAGGATATTTATTAATATAACTCTGATTGTGTTCATCAGAAAGAAGAAAGTCATATACACCTAGAGTAAGTAAATCTTGGGGGTAATTTTCATTTTAAAGTGAACAGCTAGTGCTGTGTCATGTGAATAAACAGTGTTTGTGTTACATTGTTTAAATAACTTGATGCCATATTGTTTGATTTGATGAAGAGATTCAGATTTAAATTATTCTCCCCCATTTTTTACTCCACTACCTTTTAATCCCAACAGCTAATACTTAAGATTAATTGCACTATAAGGACCCACGACATAATTGCCTGTTAAATTCATGAATATGTTAATGTGTAAATTCTGAATATGATAAAGGAGAGAAATGGTATAGGTCCACTTTTCAAGAGTCTTGGGGCTGATTTCGATTTATTTAAATGAGGCGGAGAAAGCTTACAAAAAAGAGCAGCATTATCCTCCCCCACAAAAACACCTGCGGTGGACAGGAGGAAGTATTCTAATCACCTGACTTTTGACATCCCTTCTGCCAAGCGCAGCACTTCTCCAGCTTGGCTTTGTTCTGGGATGATGGCTCCGGCTCGGAGGCATTTATAAACCTGTGGGTCACTTGTGGTAGCGCACAGTAATAGCTTTGAAGATGTGAGACAGAATCCAGAGGAAATCTCTTGCCGAGCATTATTATCAATGAGCAAAAAAGACACTCTGTCCATTTTTTTTCCCCTTTATATGCTTTTTTTGTACAAATAAGGAAATAATGAATCTCCTAGCCTGGACTTTTAGATGTATTACTCCCATACTAATTTTCCTCCTGAAATGGTGTAATTAAAGACGATTAAGTGTTTAAACCTGCGTGGCAGGAGAGCCGAAGGTCTGGCCGCTTAAGGAGAGTTTTAAGTGCTATGCGCAGAGAGGCATGAAGGTGCTGGAGCTGTTATCAGATCGGCTGCCTAATCGCACCGCTCATATGTAGCCAACCTGCAATTAGAGCTTCATAATGGGGAAGGTGTTATCTCTGCCAAAAGTGCTTCATTTTAGGGCACATTTAGATTAAAGTTTAGCAAAGAATAGAGGAGATTTTCGTCAAATCATTTTAGCAGCCCGCCTATTGTGCTATTAAAGTATTGTGGTGGTACCATGGTACATTGATGCTATCAGATGGTAATGCCGTGGTACTTTGACATGTGGGTAACTGTCAGGAAACTGCTATTTTTCTGATATGCGTGTCTTACTCAGTACTATGGATATAATTTATTGGATACTGAATGTAGTTAGTATAAAGTACATATTAGCTGGTTTTATTTTTATATGTTTTTTGTGTATGTTTTTTTTTATATCATAATATAAGGCAATTGGGGGCAGTCGTGGCCTAATGGATAGAGAGTCGGACTTGTAACCCAAAGGTCATGGGTTCGAGTCTCAGGTCCGGCAGGGATTGTCGGTGAGGGGAGTGAATGTCCAGCGCTCTCCCCACCCTCAATACCACGACTGAGGTGAGACCCTTGAGCAAGGCACCGTACCCCCAACTGCTCCCCGGGCGCCGCAGCAATGGCTGCCCACTGCTCCGGGTGTGTGTTCACGGTGTGTGTGTTCACTGCTGTGTGTGTTCACTGCTGTTTGTGCACTTGGATGGGTTAAATGCAGAGCACAAATTCCGAGTATGGGTCACCATACTTGGCCACATGTCACTTCACTTTCACTTTCACTTTCACTTTCACTTCACTTTCACTTTCAATTTGCATCTCTCCATTCATCAACATCAAATATTTTAATTTGTTATATATAGGAAAACAAAATTAATTTCTGTCTAAATGTTGCTTGAAATTAAAATACACTTTAACTACACAAAATGTGTTATAGATCTTTCATGATGCAATTTTTAATAATTTTTTTAGACTGTCAAGTTTAATTAAACTTTTATTTTTGCCTTCTTTTTAAAAAAAAACTATAAATATTGCTATTGGTAAAGAGCACAGAAATAATGAGTAAGTAATTAAGGTGCACTGATTTGCTAGCTGAGGCAAAATATTGAATGGAACATGCCAAATTGTGCGAACATCATTTTTGACCAGGATGTCATACAAAGAAATTATGAATACATGCAAAAATGAGAGAACTTTATTTTAAATCTTACATATTTCCCTATTTTGATGGTTTAATCAAACTTGTAGGGTAATTGAAATAAATACCACTTTTGGGCACTTTATAATAAACATATTGTGACCTGGTTGATGGTAAAACTATAAGTACTTTGCAACACTGTAAAAACAAGTTTAGAATTATGGCCCATTATATTCAAAGATAAAATCTGATATTCACAGATGGAATGTTATTCCCTTTTCTATATCTTGATTATTGTTAATGTATTCATTTTTCCAGGAGCTCATTGCTTCTACGTTCAGTTAAACTGCTAACAGTGATTGTAAATTGTAAATTATTACATTATTTGCTAACTGCATTCTTTAAATTGTAATGTTGACACGCATTCTCTGTAAAGCTGCTTTGAAATGATATGTATCGTGAAAAGCGCTATACAAATAAGTGTGAATTGAATTGAATTGAATTGAATTGAATTGAATTGAATTGAATTGAATTGAGTTTAAGTTCCCACATAGAATCAATCAGGATGAATATTCTTCCACGGATGCTATACCTTTTTCAGTGTCTGCCAACTAAAATACCATCTAAGCAGCACTTAGAATGGGACAGATTAATAGCAAGGTATTTGTGGCAAGGGAAAAGGGCCAGAACTAAATTTAAGACACTGCAATTAAGAAAAGAGAAGGGTGGAATGGGCCTTCCTTGCCTACAAGACTATTATCATGCAGCCCAACTGAGACCCTTAGTCTGCCTGTGCTCACCAACATACACTGCAACATGGAAAGAAATAGAAAGTATGATGTTAAACGGAATCCCAATAACAGCTCTACTAAGTGATAATAAATTACTAGAAGAACAGACCATCCCAGATGATTCTATAACAGGCAGCTTTCTGAAGTCCTGGCAGGCAATAGTCAAAATTTGCAGATTAGGAGAAGCATCTAAAATTTTGAGATGGTGTGCCTATGATTCAGACTTTGCACCAAACAGAATCGATGGCAGATTTAAGATATGGATCTCAAAAGGTTTAACTACTTATCATTAATTTATTCACAAAGGGGCATTCCAGCGTTTTGAAACCCTACAGAAAGATTATGGACTGGAAAAGATGATTTTTTTTAGGTACCTGCAAGTGAGACAATACTTTAACAAAAATATTAAAGGGGTGTTAGGAACAAGTGAGTCAGGGTTCCTGGAAGTATTTTTATCATTAACCAAACCCAGACCAAGCAGCAAAATTATCTCCAAACTATATAATGCTATACAATTATCTAAACAAGAGAATACAGAATACATAAAGAAGAAATGGCAAAGGGAAGTAAACGTGAAGATCACACAGGAGAGCTGGGGGAAAATATGCCAGTTACAATGGTTATCAACCGGGTCAAACACATTTTGCTGGAAAAATATTGTGAGATTTTTTATCACACCCATTCAGAAACGATACCAAGGCAGCGGAGATGCCTGTTGGAGACTTTGTGGATCTAATGGAGCCAATCACAATCATATTTTTTGGGACCGCCAGACAATAAGACCTTACTGGGAAGAGATCCATATACACATAAACAATGTATTTAATGTAAACATTCCATTTAAATGTGAAACTGTGTATTTGGGTAATCTAGGGTTTGAAACATGGAACATTAACGATAAAAAACTGCTGGCGATACTATTGGCAGCCAATAAGAAATCTGTTACGAGGAAATGGTTAAAAGTAGACCCACCCACCATTGATAAATGGATTGAAATTGTCTATGAGATTTATGTTATGGAAAAGATATCCTTTTCCCTCAAAGTTGAAAAAGAAAAATTCTATAAGATTTGGACTAAATGGACTGAGTATGTAAAACCAATTAGATCTGATTTAATTTGACTGTACTTGTGCTTTGTGTAGACCTGCCCTCTTTTTATGTGATGTTTTAATTACTTGAAGTGGTGCGCATCCCGGTTCTGTTCTGCTTTGTTATGGTTCACAACTGGAATAAGTAGTGGTCCGTAAAAGAAAATTTCAGAAAGGCAATATGGACAAACTCATCTAAAATATCTGTATCCATCTCTACCTATGTACTTGAACAACTAAAGTTGTAACTAATGTATGTGATGGGAATTTGCCTTTCTAAATAAAAAGATAAAAAAAAATAAAAAAAAAACAAGTTTAGGATTGAGGCCAGTAAGCCTAGTTTTACAGTCACTGAATAACCCATATTTGTTGTCTGACTATGGTCGTCCCCCCCTATGGTCTACCCTAGTTGTTTGTGCCTGAAGTGGGAAAATATGATTTCTTGAATGTTGAGTAATAGAGTGCAACAGTCAGATTCCGGAAGTAACAATCCCATTCAGTTTCTCCGTAGGGCAATTGATTGGGTTGGGTTTCTGACCGACAGAAAATCAGAACAGCAAATTCTGCCATAAGAACTCTATGGAGCAAACCCACTCTTATGAAGCGCTGTGAATGATGTAATTATGCTCTCAAACTACTTAAACATTTGTATTGAATAATATAAATATTTGTATAAATTATATACAATTTACATGATACTTCAGTGGTATTACCATTGTACATGTCCAGACAGACCCATAAAACTATTGCCGATTCTATGATACTTTTTGAAACAGTTTCATTTTTGATGTACTTTCACATACAGTTTGATGTCAAGTTGAGCAGTCGTGCATTAAGACTAATTCAATTAAATTAAATGTTATATTTTGATAGGAGCACAGAGAACTCGTAAAAGGTGTTTCGGCCGCCGTGTCATTCCCCTCCGCCCCTCTTATAGGGTCCTCGCTGAAGCTTCATCCCTGCTGAGTGATATCTCTTCCCAGCCCTAACCGTTTCCGACACCTGCCCTGACATGCCTTTAGTGCCAGCGTGGTGCCTGTCAGCATCATCCTGCCCACCCTGGCCGCCACCCCAGAGCCAGGCATGTTAATCTGGGCATCGGCTGATGCCAATTAACTCCCCTACCACCCCCTCTGGTTCTGCTTTAGCAGAAATAGCAGCCTCTCTTCCTGCCCAAGGCCAGTCCGGCACAACCCTCGCTGATGACTTCACAGCGGGGATGTGGTGCAAAACTCTGCCCTCGCCAAGGGCACCGCTGGCCTTTTATTTTGTTCAATCCCTGACTAAAGAGTTCTGCTTTGTTCTGGGCATCCATCCCATGTGTGTATTTCAACCCCAATTTGTTTTGTTTTTGATTAATTTTCAACACCTGACTTTTTTTCATTTGTTTGTGTGTGAGTTGCATATCCTTCTTTTTGCTGTTTTTTTTTTTTACTCTTCAGTGCATCAAAGATGAGCATCAGTATCATTGACTCCCCAAGCTTTGCTAGATGAATAAAAGAATTGTTGTTTTGCATTGTACACTTTACAATTAGATTCTAATTGTTCACATTAACTACATTTAATATGTCTAACAATGAAAACAAATACTTCTAAAGCATTTCTTAATATTTATTAATGTTAATTTCAACATTTGCTAATACATTATTTAAAATAAAAGTTGTTTCTGTTAATATTATTTAATGAACCTTAGCTAACATGAACTAACAATGAACAAATGTTAACAAAGCTTAACAAATGTTTTAACAAATTAATTGCTATTTGTTAGTTAAAGGTGCAGTAAACAGTTTCTGGCGGGAAAAAAAACACACAATCAGAACAAGCACCACAACAAACTTGTAGCCAATCAGCAGTAGGGGGCGTGTCCACTCATGATGGAGGAGGAGAGAGAGTGAGCAAGAAGGAGATTTGAATAAAGACTTTAGACAGAGAGATGGCTGAGAGACATTACAAAAGGTCAGAGGAATATCACTGGAAAAAGAAGGGTTAAGATCAGGCAAGAGCTTTAGGACCCACGTTAATATTAGAAAAGCTTTCCAACACTGGAAAGACCTAAGTGGGAAGGCCTGAAAATGGATGCCAAGGTTGTTTTGTTTCTGCTATATACGTACAGGACATCCAGAATTTATTCATACTACACACATTCGTAACATATAGAACATACTGTTTTAACAGTCACAAAGTTAGCTTTACAAATCAAATGCTGTACCTATTTAGTATGCAAGTTCTGATATACAAACGGTTTTAATGAGTGAGTCATTGGATTATTCACTCAACCTATTCATTAAAAACATGCTCACATTCAGGAACTAAACTTTCTGAGAGAGTAATATAATTATTCTCTCAAATGAGTCACACAAAAACACTAATTCCTTTAGCAACAAAACTGAGTTTTTGCTATCTCTTTTTTTTAAACTGTTTTCATTGGTGGAGAAAGAACAGGCAATATAACTGGCAGTTAGTAACACAATATTAACTGAAATTTTGTATAAAAGCAATAGAATATCACTCGGCAATCATGCCAGTGCAAGAATGGTGTGCAAACGGCTACTGAAACAAACAGCTACTTTTTTGAGGATTAGTTCACTTTAAAATGAAAATTACTCCATAATTTACTCACCCTCAAGCCATCCTAGGTGTATATGTCTTTCTGATGAACACAATCAGAGTTATGTTAATACATATCCTGACGCGTCCAAGCTTTATAATGGCAGCGAATGGGGCCAACGAGTTTGAAGCTCAAGAAAATGCATCCATCCATCCATCATAAAAATACTCCACACGGCTCCAGGGGGTTAATAAAAGCCTTCTGAAGTGAAGCAATGCGTTTGTGTTATAAAAATATCAGGACTGATCAGGATATTTATTAATATAACTATTATATTATAAATATCACTGGAAAAAGAAAGGTTAAAATAATGCAAGAGCTTTAGGACCCACGTTAATATTAGAAAAGCTTTCCAGCACTGGAGAAACCTAAGTGGGAAGGCCTGAAAATTGACGCTAAGGTTGTGTTGTTTCTGCTCCGTGAGTAACATTGGTATTGAGTGCTTGCTGATGGTGACTAACAACAAACTCTTGCTTGTGTATACTTATGTACTATATGTTCATGTTTTGTCTTCGCTTTATTTTTCATGAAATCATTATTTTGCTTCACTTCTGCTTTCATAAAGAGACATTCACTCTTGCATTGCATGTTCATGCAACAACGATTCTCAGAAATCGCTTACTGTACCTTTAATGTTAACTAATCTTCACTAATAAAACCTTGTAAAGTGTTACCTTTATTTCTTCATGAGTCTGGCCATACTATGCCTGCAATAATCAGCTGATTTGGTTCAGTTGAGAGTGTGTCATTTACATGCATATAAAATGAAGCTTAAAATATACTATTCGGTAGCTTAAAACCCCAAATAACAAAATGAAATGACTCTCCGCGCTGTGACTGACACATTGAATTGATTGGTGTGAAAACTGGCTGACAATGTGAAGAGAGGAGAAGTGAGGATGCTGAACTCTCGGCTAGTGTGTCTCTCTGGCAGGTGTATTGAACAGGTGATAGCACCACAAACAAAATCAATCCCTTAGTCAATACAGTCCCATGAATTAGCATGCTAATTAGCTACTATCAGATTGCATGTCGCTATCACAAACTGACAGAATAAATCAACTAATAAAGAATGTAATCCAAGGGTGGAGGCAAGGGTGTAATTTGGTTTCGAATTGTGAGGTGTGAACCGTTTTTGCGAGGTCCCGGGCATGCTCTGTCGTGAGATGTATTTGTTTGCTATAGTTTATTCATTTTTGCAAAATGTTCTTTTGTGTTCATCCACACATGCAGAGTTGGTTGATGTAACTGCAATTAGTTAACAATGAATTGTTTGCATAGCATATCTGATGCATTTTGTATTATTTAAGCACCTGGAACCTTATCAGTTTGACAATGTTCTACTTCAAAGTGCCAGTGGAAGTCAAACTTTACTCAACATTTTTTAAAATCAAAATTGTTTATTTCCTACTCCTTAATAGTTCATCAGGCTTTTAATGATTTTAGCTACAGTATGTCATCTCTTGGAATATCTGATGGCCATGTTTTTCCTAATATAAAAACAGAACAAATTTTACACATGGGGAAACCCAATTGTTTGGACAATAATTCAGGAAATTCCAGACTTTAAAGCTCTTGATTCTATGTTGTACTTGCCCTTATGAAAAAGCACCATACTTCTTGTAATTGTTTAACTGTAACATTTTTATAATAAGACCATTGATGGCTCCTCATTACCATGCTTATGCCAATGTTGATTTTTATTTTATTTAATTTTTTTATATCTATAGGGTCATTCTGTGTCAACTCAACCAGAGGTCCCCGGCTCAAATTTTTGATTGAGTTCATATTTTTTTTACTGTAGAAAGACAAACATAAATAGTGTTGAAAGCCAAAATATTAAATGTCACAGATGTATATTTACTGAGTATTCCATTATTTTGTAGAGGGGGATCAAAATGAAAATTTTCACCTGAGATTTGGAGCCAATTTAGATGGGTGTACAAATGACTTTAGAAAGACGGCAGCATCATTATTTTATTTTTTACACAGAAATTAGTAGGTCTTTTAGTAAAATCTGTTTATTTTAGCAATCTTTGTTTCATTATATGCCAACGGTGATAGTTCAAAAATGTTCAAGTTTGCATGCCTGTAACTCAAGAAGTATTAAAGATATCTTAATATTCTTTTAGATTCTGGTTCTTAGCAAACTTTTCTTTTGGTAACTTTGTTTTAAAGGCCCTTGATGGTTCCATCCTAGAAATATGGACAGGTTAATGTGGCCCCATGAGTAAATTGGTCAGTTGCACACATTTTCAGTGGTCAAATGGTCAAAATATTTTAAAGAAGAATATCTTAAAGAACAAATAATGTTAAAACTAGAAATGTATCTTTTTTTTCTATCAGCTCATTTGCATAGAACATACCTGTATGAGTGTCATAAATATTACTTTTCTAAAGTTTGCAAGCCTGTAACTGATTCTCATTCTTAATAAACTTTTATTTTGAAATCTTCATTTTTACGGCCCTACATAGTTCAGTCCCATAGATATTGTGATCCCACTGTGACTCCATGTCCAAATTGTTTAATTTGATAGTTATTGTGTTTAAAGAAGAATGTCTGAAGAATAAATAGCACTGAAACTAGAAAAGTATCTTGTTTCCTTCTATCAAAACAATTGAACACAACACACCTCTCTGAGTGCCAAAAACAAAAAAAAATTTCCCCCGAAGTTTACATGTCTTTAATTCAAGAAGTCTTAAAGATATCTTAATGTCATTTTAGATTCTTGTTCTTATGAAACTTTTCTTTTGGAATCTTAATTTTTAAGGCCCTATATGGTTCAATCTCATAGATATAGGGATGTGAATGCAGTAACGTGTAGTTACGATGCTCCATATTTTTATAACTCTTGATAGCTTCAAAAGTTGTTAAAATGAACAAAATCCCATCTTCCAAATATCTCTAAAACTGAATCAAATATAGATTCTTATAAATACACTTTTGAGAGCAAGTTAATGATCCTCAACTATTTTCTGTGGATTTTTGGTTGTTGTGTTCAGAGAGTTGTTTTTATGCAGTCCTTTTGATAGAGGGAAACAAGATACATTTAGTTTAAACATTATTCATTCTTCAGTTATTCCTCTTTAAATGCAATAAATATCAGCTGTATGCAAAGTGAGCCACATTTGGTTTTTGATCTCTGAAAATGGGTACAATTCAACAATTTAAACATGAAGCTGCTTTGAGATCCCCATATGGGACTGAACTATATAGGCCCTGAAAATGAAGATTTCACAAGGAAAGTTTGGTAACACTTTATTTTAGGGCGTTTTAACTAGTTGCTTATTAGAATGCACATTAACTATTAATTACAACTTTTCCCTCAATAAACTCGTAATTTACTGCTTATTAATAGTTAGAGAGTTAGTAGTTAAGTTTAGATATTGGGTAGGTTTAAAAATGTAGAATAAGGTCATGCAGAATAATAGACATTAATATGTGCTTAATAAGTACTAATAAATATCCAATATTCTATTAATATGTGTTCCCTATACTAAAGTGTTACTCAAAGTTTATTAAGAATGAGAATCCAATCCAATTTTGTGTATGAATAGACTCTGCAGAGTATGTATGAAATGGTAAGAACAACTAACCATTGCCTTCTACCAACCTCAAACAGTGAGATGTGTTTGAGGCAGGAAATGCCAGATTGTATCAATAATGACTGGTTAAGTGTTTATGTGTTTGGATTTGACGCAGGTTTAACTGCTGTGGATGACCAACACATTTACTTTGTTAGACTGTTAACTGATGCTGCTAAATGGATGAGAATATGTGTTTTGGAGATGTCATAACTCCTCACATAAGGCCTTAAGATGAGACTGAGCACAGTATCAAATACTTAATCTCAAGTGGAGATCCAGCAGAGATCCTGCAGCTCAGAGAGAGGCTGAAGTTGGAGGAATGTGATTCACAACCTCCCTCAAGGTTT
>RJVU01031169.1:942011-965462 GCA_003731715.1 Anabarilius grahami
TATATATATATATATATATATATATATATACACACTGCCCTCCAAAAGTTTGGAAACGCCCTAGAAAAGTGGGGTTTTGGACAATATTGGCATGAATCCTTCTTAATTTGTGATAATTTTGCACTGATAAGGGACAATACAAACTACAAAAACATATTTTATTACATAAACAGTTTAAACATAGAAAAAACTTAAATTTTCAATTCATCAAAATATCCACCATTATCAGCTATCTGACCTAAACTGGGTTATAATTGGTCCATTGTATTCTAAATTTAANCAAACTACAAAAACATATTTTATTACGTAGACGGTTTAAACATAGAAAAAACTTAAATTTTCAATTCATCAAAATATCCACCATTATCAGCTATCTGACCTAAACTGGGTTATAATTGGTCCATTGTATTCTAAATTTAATTGGCAATCAATTCTTGAAGCTATTAAGGTGTGCTGACCCAAAAATCTTTAACAAACCTGGGCCAAGTTTAAACCAGTAACCAGGCATCACAGCTGGCAAAGGGGCATGTCTGACTTTGACATGTATATATTGCCATTAAATGCATTATTTATTTTTTTACTTACTTTTTATTAACAGTTAACATAGCAATGTGTCATAGCTGTTTATGATCTCTGGACACTGTGACACTTTCATATCCATGTTGTAGTTTGTTATATCTTGGCAAACAAACATTTCCTTGCTTTATTCCTCACCATGAGTCAAGAAGTACAAAAACAGACCTTTATTTTTATGTCTCTCTGAACTTAAACAACAGAATAAGAGTGTATTATTCATGTTCTGCTCGGCACAGACGGCAAAGATTGAATGAGGAATATTAAAACCACCCCCAGAGAGAAATGAGCTTTGAGAACGTAAGTGGCTTATTGAGACTGACACCAACCAACCACCCACACGAGCAGAGAGATGTCGCAACACACACACACACACACACACACACACACATTTGAGAAGCCTGCTGGGACAATTATTCACAATTAACAGTCACGGTAGTGCCCAGAGAGATTGGTGTTTGATTTTTACTGTCTTTTTAGACTGTTTCAAGTCCGAGCAGATGATCTACAGCTCTCCAGACCTTCATTAATCAAATATTGATTCATTAATTCTGCCTATTAACTGAGAGTCATTCAGAATTACTAGAAGCATATCAGCTTTGAGAGAGTGTTCTGAAAGCGGCAGCTATTGTGCATGATAAAATGTGTTTGTTGAGAGTGTGCTCTGTTGTTTTGAAGATATTATGTGTGAAAAGAATAAATCAGTGTTGTCCATGGGTTTTGCTTACAATTCTGGTGCTGATTTTAGTTTAAACAATAATGGGCCTTATTTATGAGCAGGATGAGTAAAACTAATTTAGGAGTAAATCATTCCTAAATCCATTTGTACATAAATTGTGCCACTAAATTGCATGTGACGATTTATGTGAATATAGCTTCATGTACAATTTACACACAAAATTTGTTCTGGTGCTATTTCATAAGGCCCAATGGGTTTAAATGATTGTTACAAAAATTATATTTGATCAAATATGTTAATTAAATTAATAATAGTAGTAGTAGTAGTAATTTAATATTGTAACATTTAATTTTATATTTCTATTGTATGTATGAGGCCCAGTGGGTTTAAATGTCTGTTACATAAATAGGCCTATTATATATGTTCAAAGATGATAATTAAATTATTATGATTTTATTATATTTAATGCATTTTATTTTATATTACTACTAGTCATTTCTATAACAAATATTTCAGTAACACTTTACAATAATGTTCATTAGTTAGACTATGAACTAACAATGAGAAATACATTTGTTACAGTGTTTATTAATCTTTGTTAATGTTACAGTCATTCATTGTTTGTTCATGTCATTTCAGTGATTTAACTATTGTTAAACTTTGGATTTCAATAATGTATTTGTAAATGTTGAAATTAAAATTAACTAAGATTAACAAATGCTGTAGAAATATAGAAATATATATTTATTTATTCATGTTAAATAAAGCAGTTATATAATGTTAACTAATGAAACATTGTAAAGTGTTACTAATATTTCTGACAATATCAAATATTTTCTAACAAATACATTTCTTTCTTTGTTTATCTGTTCATTCTTTTGTTAGTTTATAATGATTTAATGATCATAATCATGGTATGATTTATCTTATTGTTTAGAGTGAATTATCTTTTTCTTTGAAGTCGGTAAAATCAGAGTTCATTGGATCCATAAGTCTAATTCTGTGTTGTTTTATCTCCTTAATTCTTTTGAAGTGTGTCATTAATTACTTCAATTTGATTCATCTGTCTCTTTGTGTTTTGATGAATATTTTACCCAGGATGAAAGCTTTCTTTTGTTTTTATCTTTTTTTATTATTACTTTTACTTGATATATATCAAAGTCACAAAGTAATGTTCATTTGCATTTCCTGAAACTAGTGAGCTCAACAGTCACTCACATTTGAATGATCAAAACAGAACAACTTCAAAAGCGCGAGAATGCTACCAAAATCCTTGCAGTCCCCCTTTTAAGGAAGAATTTCGGGTAACACTTTTGATTAGTCCACTTTAGACTAATTACAAGTAACTTTGCAACTACATGTCAACTATTAGAGTATTATCTGCTAACACTTTATTCTGGTGCTCCCCAACAGACATTCTACTAAGTAACTTTGCAACATGTCAACTTATTCTACTGACCCTTACCCTAACCTTAAACCTAACAGTCTGATAATACTCTAATGAGAGTTAGTAGAATGTCTAAAGTGGACTATTGAAATAAAGCGTAACCGAAATGTGGTACACGCTCCTTCTCTCCTTACCTTGCACACTTTTTAGTGCACTAAATTGGTGCTTGAAATCCAAGTCAAGTAAGGAAAAGTTGTTATAACAACTTAATTACTCAGGCAGCAGCGTTCAGACAGTCCCCCATAGCGTGTGATTGCAGTGTTGACAGATTTCCTCATGATGTTTAATTTAGAAATGTCAGTCTCCTTCATATTTATGAGCTGTAGCTGTGCAGGTACCGGCTGGTTTATTGCGAGCGCTGCCTCATGACCTTTCTGACTCCATCACTCGACACAGCGTTACATGTTTACTGCAGCAAAGCATGATGGGAATCCTGAGTGGGCATTGCGAGCTTTGGGGGTAAGAGGTGCACGTGTATTGTGCATACTTAATTTTAACTCTTTCCCTGTCAAGGTTTTTCTTCTTTTTTTTTTTGCAAGCGCCAGCATTTTTAATCATTTACACAAAACTTTTATGCCCCCCAGAATATGTTGTTGAATGGTAGTTTCATTAAAAAAAGCAACATTTTGAACAAAAAGCTGAGAAAATCATGTATTTGTTAAAGACGTCTGGATCGGATTCAGAACGGTGATCAACACACAGTTGTGTCCCAAATGACGCACTATACACTATGCACTTATACACTATATACTTATGCACTATGTACTTATCTGTGTAGTGTATGAATTTTACAAGGTTACTTTGTCATTCAACATGTACGTAATAAAAGGGTTAGTTCACCCAAAAATGAAAATAATGTAATTTATTACTCATCGTCATGTCGTTCCAGACCCGTAAGACCTTCGTTAATCTTCGGAACGCAAATTAAGATATTTTTGTTGAAATCCGATGGCTCAGTGAGGCCTGCATAGCCAGCAATGACATTTCCTCTCTCAAGATCCATTAATGTACTAAAAACATATTTACTGTAAATCAGTTCATGTGAGTACAGTGGTTCAATATTAATATTATAAAGCGTTGAGAATATTTTTGGTGCGCCAAAAAAACTAAATAACGACTTATATAGTGATGGCCGATTTCAAAACACTGCTTCATTAAGCTTTGGAGCGTTATGATTATTCTGTGTCAAATCATGATTCGGATCGCTTATTAAACCGCCAAAGTGCTGAAATCACGTGACTTTGGCGCTCCGAACCGCTGATTCGACACAAAAGATTCATAACGCTCCAAAGCTTCCTGAAGCAGTGTTTTGAAATTGGCCATCACTATATAAGTCGTTATTTTGTTTTATTGGCGCACCAAAAATATTCTCATCACTTTATAATATTAATATTGAACCACTGTACTCACATGAACTGATTTAAATATGTTTTTAGTACATTATTGGATCTTGAGAGAGGAAATGTCATTGCTGGCTATGCAAGCCTCACTGAGCCATTGGATTTCAAGAAAAATATCTTAATTTGAGTTCTGAAGATTAACGAAGGTCTTACGGGTGTGGAACGGCATAAGGGTGAGTAATATTCTTTTTGGGTGAACTAACCCTTTAAAGCTGTGACAGTTGAGTGCATGAAGAGTCCAACAATCCACACTTCAATTTTTCAGTAAATTTAGTGCATCACCCGGGTATTAAAAGTGCACTTATTCTTTTTGAAATTTTCAGTGTGAATACACTACTTGCACCATTTATACTTAAAAACACCATAGAATAGTGCATATCTGCAAATTGGGACGCATCTATAGGTTGAGTAGGTCGAGGCCATCAACACCCCCAAAGGTTGCACTGCACCTTGTCTTAGGTTCAGCATTTCATTCGGTAATGTTAGGCAGTTTTGATTAGTGTTTGTTTGATGATCACATATGCTGACATGTGCATAAGCAATGCTTCTTTCACTTGTTTTTGCTTCTTCTTCACTTGTTTTGGATCCAGAGATTCTGTACTATTTCAGAAGATGCATAATAGCGCCCCCTACAAGTGAAGACATGGATTGCCAGAAAATGTCAATGGTGGGGAAGCGTTGTGTCATAAATGACAGAAAATTCCATCAATGGCGGGGAAAGAGTTAACTTTATCACCATATGGAAGATCTTTATGCAAACACGTCTCCTGAATATCCATGCTGAACAAATACATTTCTGCTGTTTTTACTTTTGTTTTCCCACATTCTTCTCCCTGTAAATATCAGCTCTTGCCACACGGCATTCGTGGTCTATAATAATCTATAATACTGCGCTTTTGCACTTCCATTGCGTTCCGATACATGTCATGGGAGTCCGATATAATTTGATTTCTCACATGAGTGAGTGCTGAGGGTTTGTTTTCCATGATTTTCTCTCTTATCGACAGCTTTTGAGGCTCTTGAGTCTCCATTCCAGCACTGTGATTAAAGGCCTTCTGTTGCTACTCAAACCCCCCTTAAAGATCTGCTCTCCTCTCCTGTAGCATCAATTAAATCCAAAGTGTTTGTGTGTGTGTGTGTGGCAGAGCACTTCAATCCATGGATATTCTGTGATCCCTTCCCAAGGTTTCTCATCTGTCCGGACATCTGGTGTTTATCCTGAAGCGTCTATCATAACGGCTATTCAGGCATGTTATTAGAAAATTAACGCCCAACTCAAATGTCACTCCTAATAGTGCTGCTTAGTTTTCCTCATAATCATCGTAATTCGTGCCGATCTTGGGATTTCGCTCGATTAGAAACAAATTCTTGGTAATTCATGTGTAGCTGGCAAGGGCACGACTGTTTGGATTAGCCGTCGAGAACGATGTGTCTGCCAATGGCGGGACTCGTATATGGTCTGTCATTGATGATACCCTGTCGTCCGATGTCCTTTCATGGCTTTTAAATGCCGCTGAAAAGGTTAATGGAAGCATTTTGCTCCCTGACGACACTCCAGTGACGAAGGCATAAGAGACCTTCATCAACACTGCATTCATTTGTATTGAAGATGCTTAGTGGAGAGCTCATTCATTTGCTAAATGATGCTCAGTACCTAACTAATAGTACTCTTTGCAATTCAAATAGATATAAAATATATGCATTAGATTTTGCCAGTTAATCAAGATTGTAAATTTTGACTTTAAATTCCATTTCCGATGTATTGAATTTGAATTAAGGTAGCAAACATTACTTTATTTTAGCTGAAATGGAATGAAATTCAGATAAATGTATTTTTTTGTAACTGAAAAAAGGGTAGTTTTTCTTTCACAGTATTTTATTTGAATATAGATTACATTCATTTATTTTACCTGCAAATACCTTAAAAGGTATTTGCAGGAACATTACAAGATATTATTATAAACAATACTTGAAATGTCATACACTATTCTTCAAAAGTTAGTATGACTTTGTATTTTGTTTTTTGTAGATAGATAGATAGATAACAAAGTGAAAAACTTTGGCATCACAAAAGTGCATTAGCATATAAGTAAGCATTGAAAATCAAATGTAATTTTGTTTTATTGTAAAATTGTGTTGGACTAGGCAAATGAAATTCCTTTGTCGTGTACCAGTCATGACTTCCTTTCATTCCAATTGCAAAATAATTCACAATCAGGAATTGTCGCTTTATAACTACTACCTGCAAATTTTGCCCAATCGTGTCGAGCAGGCTAAAGAAATCGGCAGTGTTGAATTGACAGCAAAATTGAAGTGAAGAGACAAATGAAACATGCTGTCATTAAACAATTTTTTCCTCCTTCTGTGAGTCTTTGTCCAGTGGAGGTGTTTGGTGCGTTCTGGGAGAAAGGGAAGATGAGAGAAAGGCAGGAGACATGTTGTCATGCTGAGTAATTAGTCTCCGTTGGGCAAGAAAGCGTCTGGATGTTGTGACACACACCAGATTGTCCTCTAGTCCATTGAGATACCCTGTCAGCCTGTGGGCCTGTCCAGGGATGATACACACATACTCACACAAACACACTTCGTTTTCTTTAAACTTTAGAAGGCTTGGCTGCCATCCAGCGCACAGCACACACCAAGGTGAAAATCCCTGATTTAAAAGTACAGTAGCTATATTTCACCCAGAAATGAAAAATCTGTTATCGTTCATATCATTCATTCACCCTCTTGTCATTCTAAACCGGTATTGTTTTTGTATTGCACAAAAGGAGAATTGTACTTAATAATATGTCCCATGGGGACTGTGGCTTTCAAGCTTCAAAAAGCATCATAAAAGTAGTCTACATGACTTTTGCACTATATTTCAGTTTTTCTTAAGAAATTAAAGGAATAGTTCACCCAAAAATTTAATTTCTTGAGTATTTACTTAGATGTATATGACTTTCTTTTCTTAGTGAAGAGAAATTAAGGTTTTGGTAGAAAACATTCCAGGGCTTTTCTCCATCTAATACAAATGAATGGTGCCCAACGTAGACAATTTTTGATGGTCCAAAATCCATATTTGGGCAGCTTCAAAGTGCTCCACATGACAACATCTGACAAATAAGGGTCTTCTCTAGCTTAACGATCAGTCATTTTCAGAAATAATAAATTATATACTTTTAAAACTACATATGTTTGCCTTGTAGTTCGGTGCAGCTCTGTGAAGCACGTTGACGAGACGGTTGAGTTCACGACTTCTCTTGTCTCTTGTGACTTCTCTTGTGTCATGTGTGAAATAATCGGCAAGACCTTTGCCCTTCATCAGAACTTTACACTCCCTTCTGCCCTTTTTAGGAATTGCGCTCTCAAGCATATGTGCCCTGTTTAGTAGATCTGGCCCTATATGTGAGCAAGCATTTACTCATCTCACTTGCTCAAAAACAGATTTAGTATTCCTCAAAATGAATAAAAACAGTGAAATACAAACTCATACAAAATATTACGTGGACCTGCAATAATTAAATATGTTAAAATACACAAATGTACTTTACCAGTGTCTTTTCTGCTTACATTCGATGATCCAATTTAATCACACTAATAAGCAAAAATGACTTTAGATAAACATCACATTTGTGTTTCTTTCTTTGTTTTTTCTTGCTGATGTAAGAGTTAACTTTCTTCTCCTGTGTCCAAGCCCAGCCCACATGAGAAAAAGTAATGCAAAAGTAAAGTATCACATTACTTTTAAGTAACTTTCCCCAACATTGTTAAAAAGTATATAATTTTTTGTATCATTTCTCTAGAGAATACACTTATTCATAGACTGGTGTCTTGTGAAGCCATTTGAAGCTGCCTAAATATGGATTTTGGACCTTTAAAAATGGTCTAAGCTGGGCACCATTCACTTAGATGGAGAAAAAAAAAAACGTAGAAAGTTTTCCTCCAAAACCTTAATTTCTCTTCGGCTGAGGAAAGAAAGTCATAAACATCTTGGATAGCCTTGGGGTGAGTAAATAATCAGGACATTTTCATTTTTGGGTGAATTATTCCAGCTAGAAATAACTGTTTCCTGAACCATAGTAACTTTGTTGCACATCCATAATTTGAACCACACTGGTTCAACATTATAGAACTGTCAATAATGATGCCACAAGGGGAAAATCTCAAGATCTAATTAATGTCAATTAATACTGTATAGAGCAAAGATGGCATCTGAGGACTATTTTGCATTTTTTGTTCTCTACTGTTTTGCTTTATTTTAAGATATTTGAGTCAATCACGGGTTCTCCCCTACATTCTCTTGACAAATTTAAAGACGTTGAATGAAATATATTGAAGATATAGATTGTACTGCATGTTAGCTTGCTCATTTTCCTGAAGAACATGATCTATTTACTCCACACGCCATACTAACAAGAAACTATGCTTCTAACCAAAGGTCGAGAGCCTTTGCGATTCTGTTTGCAAATGTTCGTTTCCACTTTGGTTTCAGGAAATATAAAATCAGTGTATTATGTTGACAATGGAACTTGCAACCAGAGTTGACTAATGATGGTTTTGGGAAACGCAACATGAATGAACTCGTTACTTGTGAATGAATCATTCAGACACGTTTTGTGAACTGGATCAAACCATTCAGGAAAAGTTTGGAATGATATGAACATCAGAATTACAATTTTTTTGTAAATCATTCATTCAAAGATGTTTTCTTTTGTCTCTTTTACATTCTGAGAAATGGCTACATTTCTTTAGCTCTCCATCAGAAATTTTCAAGAAACACATTTAAAAAAAAAACAAAAAAAAAACACTATCACTTTATATCAGTCTGCTTTCGACTGTTTTGACAAGGAGGATTTCAACCCTTTAATTACAATTATTCCTTTAATTACCTGCGATTGGCAAACAACCAGTGATGCCGATAATGAGAGGAGACATGTTAAGTCTGAAAACTAACACTGGTGGTGAGAAGCAGCCCTGAGGGGCCAAATGAAGTACGCTGTCTGTCAGTATAATCCAGTCCCTCTGATAGGTGGATTTACTGTGAAGGGAAATAGCACTGTGTGACAGTGTTGTGAGTAGGAAATCGTTACTGTTACACAAGAAAAGAAGAGAAAGAAAATGAGGGTGAGAGAGAGAACGTCTGAAGGCTAAAGGTTACCCAAAAGAGGAAGAAAGCTAATAAGAAATGAGAAATGGGACGGATGAAAAGGAAGGTCAGTTTTCCGATAAAGGTTCAGCCTTGTCGCTTTGTCAGCGCCAAGCCTGTGGATTTCTAATCCAGAAGCTACCTTAATCCAAAACCTTGGCCTCACATTTCAAAGTCATCCTCACACATTAAAACACCCGTGTTATTTCACGTTAACAGAACAGTTCGATTCTGACATGTGTATTGGGGGAATCATCAACATGATGTTGAAGCTGGCCTGACAACTTTCCCCCTATTTGCTAATTCTCTAAGGTGTTCTGAGTGGTTTCTCAGGTGTTACTAGGCGATTGCTAAGTTGTTTTGAATGAACATCTTTCCCAGTATTTGCTAATATGTTGCTATGGTGTATTGAGCATTTTCTTTGGCATTGCTATGGTATCCTGGGTGTTTGCTAGTGTACTGCTAAGCAGTTGCTAAGGTGTTCTGAGTGGTTTCTAGGGTGTTACCACTGTAAGTGATTGCTAAGTTCTTTGAGTGAACATATTTCCCAGCATTTGCTAATCTATTGCTAAGGTATACCTTTTATTTGGCATTGCTGCAGTATTCTGGTTAGTTGCTGAGGTTTCTAGGGTGTTACTAGGTAATTGCTAAATTGTTTTGGGTGAACATCTTGCCCAAAATTTGCTATTGTGTTCTGAGTTTGTTTTTGAATGTTGCTAGGGCGTCCTGTATGGGTGCTAGACAGTTGCTAAGATGTTACTACGATGTTCTGGCTGTTGTTAGGTGACTGCTAAGTTGTTTTGAGTGAACATATTTCCCTGTATTTGCTAATCTGTTTCAAAGGTGTCCTGTATAGTTTCTTTGGCATTGCTAGACTTTTCTGGGTGGTTGCCGAGGTGATCTGAGTGGTTTCTAGGGTATTACTACCCAAATGCAAAGTTGTTCTGAGAGACCATTATTTCCAGCATTTGCTAATGTGTTCTGAGCTGTTTCTTGGATGTTGCTTCTGGATGGTTGCGTTGTAGTTACAAAGATGTTCTGAGTGATGAATAGGGTATTACTAGATGATTGCAAAGTACTTTTAAGTGAACCACTTTTAAGTAGAGTAATTTACAAACCCAATTCCAAAAAAGTTGGGACAATGCAAATTGTGAATAAAAACAGAATGCAATGATGTGGAAGTTTCAAATTTCACAATTTTATTCAGAATACAATATAGATGACATATCAAATGTTTAAACTGAGAAAATGTATCATTTTAAGGGGAAAATAAGTTGGCCATGTTTACCACTGTGTGGCATCCCCTCTTCTTTTTATAACAGTCTGCAAACGTCTGGGGACTGAGGAGACAAGTTGCTCAAGTTTAGGAATAGGAATGTTGTCACATTCTTGTCTAATACAGGCTTCTAGTTGCTCAACTGTCTTAGGTCTTCTTTGTCGCATCTTCCTCTTAATGATGCGCCAAATGTTTTCTATGGGTGAAAGATCTGGACTGCAGGCTGGCCGATTCAGTACCCGGATCCTTCTTCTGCGCAGCCATGATGTTGTAATTGATGCACTATGTGGTCTGGCATTGTCATGTTGGAAAATGCAAGGTCTTCCCTGAAAGAGACGACGTCTGGATGGGAGCATATGTTGTTCTAGAACTTGGATATACCTTTCAGCATTGATGGTGCCTTTCCAGATGTGTAATCTGCCCTTGCCACACGCACTCATGCAACCCCATACCATCAGAGATGCAGGCTTCTGAACTGAGCGCTGATAACAACTTGGGTTGTCCTTGTCCTCTTTAGTCCGGATGACATGGCGTCCCAGTTTCCCAAAAAGAATTTCCAATTTTGACAATTTTTCCACTTTGCCACAGTCCATTTTAAATGAGCCTTGGCCCAGAGAAAACGCCTGCGCTTCTGGATCATGTTTAGATATGGCTTCTTTTTTGACCTATAGAGTTTTAGCCGGCAACGGCGAATGGCACGGTGGATTGTGTTCACCGACAATGTTTTCTGGAAGTATTCCTGAGCCCATGTTGTGATTTCCATTACAGTAGCATTCCTGTATGTGATGCAGTGCCGTCTAAGGGCCCGAAGATCAAGGGCATCCAGTATGGTTTTCCGGGTCTTGACCCTTACACACAGAGATTGTTCCAGATTCTCTGAATCTTTGGATGATATTATACACTGTAGATGATGATAACTTCCAACTCTTTGCAATTTTTCTCTGAGAAACTCCTTTCTGATATTGCTCCACTATTTTTCGCCGCAGCATCGGGGGAATTGGTGATCCTCTGCCCATCTTGACTTCTGAGAGACACTGCCACTCTGAGAGGCTCTTTTTATACCCAATCATGTTGCCAATTGACCTAATAAGTTGCAAATTGGTCCTCTAGCTGTTCCTTATATGTACATTTAACTTTTCCGGCCTCTTATTGCTACCTGTCCCAACTTTTTTGGAATGTGTAGCTCTCATGAAATCCAAAATGAGCCAATATTTGGCATGACATTTCAAAATGTCTCACTTTCAACATTTGATATGTTATCTATATTCTATTGTGAATAAAATATACGTTTATGAGATTTGTAAATTATTGCATTCCTTTTTTATTCACAATTTGTACAGTGTCCCAACTTTTTTGGAATCGGGTTTGTACTTCTCAGTTTTTGCTAATCCATTGCTTCTGGTTGTTTCTCAGATGTTGCTGAGATAT
This sequence comes from Anabarilius grahami, assembly GCA_003731715.1. Taxonomy (NCBI): domain Eukaryota; kingdom Metazoa; phylum Chordata; class Actinopteri; order Cypriniformes; family Xenocyprididae; genus Anabarilius; species Anabarilius grahami. The sequence goes on from RJVU01031169.1 coordinate 953,946, forward strand.
TATGGGTGGTTGCTAGGTTGTTGCTAGCTGGCCCAAGTTCACTGGCCTGAGCCTTTATTATATTCTCTCTTTATATAACCCAGTTATCCCTTTAATATGAGTAAATTGTATCCTTTTTTCCCACCTGATTTGCAGATGAAAATTGTAAGCCCAGTTGCATAGTTTAGCATGTGCAACACACTAGAATTTAGTATGAGGGATATTATCAGTGATGATTGCCTTAGCAAGCAGCAGTAATTAATTAGTTCCTAGATTTTTTCCCCAAGAGATCTTGAAATGGGTTGAGAACAACATAATTACAATATGCAGCAGTTTTCTCCAGACCCAAAATAAATTATTACTCTTTAAAACAAGGGTGACTGGAGATAAAAGCCCTCCAACTCAATGCATTGATTTGCATGTGTGAGAATGTAATTAATCTTGATGGGGCCTTAAGGCTCAGCTCGCTTCAATTCAGGTCAATTACTGCACTGACATACAAGTATTGACTGCGGCACACACTCAAATAAAGTCACACTCGTGAAGCGTGAATAGACCTTTATACATCACCACGCAACTTTCACTTTGTCTGCATATTTGGCCCTGAATAATCATATTATTATATTTTGACCCCACATAGCGGAGTTTCTTTCAACTCCCATTATGCAGTTGCGAGGATATCACAGTGTCACTGCAGGGCTGCCGAAATGGCTTACATAACTGAAATGGTGATAATAGTCATCTGTTACTCTGTGTCAAAGGGGCCACGCCAGTTCAATTATTCATCTGGTATGTTTTTAATCATCTAGATTCTCTTCCTTTCATCAAAAAGGAGAATCCCGAAACGGATATGAATTAGTAAAGAAGATTTTTGAGATTCTGTTTGATGGCTGATAATTAAGATTAAAAGTTCAACATATTTCCCCTTCCTATAGTCACATGATTTTCTTTACAATCATGGCTGGTATTTAAATGATCTCATTTATTAAGACACATATACTACATTGTTATTGCTGGATAGATCATATTAGATTAGAATTTTTCATTAAATAGTCATCTCAACTTTTCAGACATGGACTCCCTGAGATAAGCTATCATAAATTCTCTTTTGTCAGAGATTATTGTCTGCGGCGCTGTCATCATTATTCAGTGTTTACCTTGGAATAACGAAGGAGAAATAATGAGAGAATAAAGGAACGAGGAAAAACAACTGTTGTGAAATGTTAATGATGCGTCCTTGGGTGTGTTTGTTTTTTGTTGTCGGTGATGAGCTCTTTAGAGCCTGTTACATTCCCTCAGAACAGAGTCATCCACATACGTGACTCGTGTGTAATTGAAAGTGGCGCTGTCTGCGTTTCAAACCTGCCTCATCAAAGTTAATCTACCTCAAATAGAGGCACTCTCTCACAACGACATTAGAAAACGAAACTTAACACTTCTAGATTTAACATGTTGGTTTTTTTGAAGATTACTTTGTCTTTTCAAACTGAAGTAATAATAATAAGTCTCTTACAACTATATCAGAAATCAAAACTTCATCTGATGTTTGAAGGTTATTTCATGTTTTTTTTTTATTTTTTTTTTATCGATAATCATACCTTTACATCTACTTTAGGAAATTCAATTGAACAATTGCCGATTTGACGAATCGCCCACTCTACTTTGTGGAGTACTTTTCATACTGATATGATGTTCATCCTGATGTTTAAAAATTTATTCACACCAAAATGATAGGCAGCCTACCACTCTCATGACAATTCGTAATTTGTATGAGATGGCAAAATCGTATGACATTTTACAAGTTGTGACATACAAAATGATACAACTTTTATAGATTAGTTTAAATATGGCTAGGGTTAGGGATTGAGTAAGCGGTAGGATTTCATGGTATCATTAGGTTTGAGTATGACCCAAATCATACCATTTCTAAATTATTTTCCATTATGTATGAATTACGACTTGTCATGAAATGAATTGTCTGATTTCTGAAGGTTACTTTGTGACTCTTCAAACTGAAGCAATAGACACCTTCTTACAACTACATTAGAAAATGAAATTGCATTTATTTATTTAAAGGTTTTTTTTGTGTCCTTAAATGATAAGCACTTTTACACCTACTTTAGAAAAATTTAATTTAACAATTACAGATTTGAAGAATAGTCAGTTTCTTAAAGTTTATGTTTTGTTTTTCATACTCATATGACATTTATATTCTTGGAACATTCAATTAGAAGAAAAATAAACAAACTTTTTTTGTAGCAAATTATAAAAAGTATATATATATCTATGGAATTGAGTAAGGGGCTTGAGTTTTATGGTTGCATTTAGGTTTAGGTTATATGTTTTTGTACAACCCAAATCATACAATTTCTTACGAATTTACGATCTCAAATCAATTATCGTGACTTCTTATGAGAGCTGGTTGGACAGCTTTTGACAGTTTTTTGTGACTTTACACAAAATTCACTGTCAGAACAAATTTCTGATGGTTACTTTCAGGGTATCAGGGTAACCTGAAGTATTTGACTAAAAGGGGAAGGTGTTAGGGTATCATGTATTACCTGAGAGGTGTGTTGCATTATCCAGCCCACTAGAGGGGCTCAAGTATATTCAAGTTACGCATAGAAGTAAGTGTCTTCCAGATGTAAACTAACTGAATACAGTGTTGTTCTAAGAGCCTCTTCATAAAACCTCAATAGATATGACTAATGCCTCCTTGTAAATGCATGAAAGACATGGTGTCAGAAGTGTAAAGACAAGAGAAGAGCAAGATGTCAAAATTTAATCCACCAGAAAGTTTTAACTTTGAAAGAGGTACAGAATAACACTTTAATATATGCTATGAGCATATCGAAGCCGAGAACATTTTCAAACCGTTCACCTTCAAGGCTGAGGAAAGTTCTGAGGATTACGAGATGGTCTTCAGAAAATTCAATGAGTCAGACACATGCGCGTTCTGCACCTGTGTGTAAGGAGACAACTGTCTATTTTTTCATATATATTCGTCTATATTCGTCATTCAGAAAGCGAGACCGGCGCTGCAGATAAACAAACTGTAAACAAAGCAGCACGTCCACTCGGGTCACGTTAATATTACAACAGCCTTCTATCAGAGTAGGCGGTATGTACGTGACAGGCGGAAGTACCACGGTAGAGCGAAAAACTTCATTTTCTCCTTTAACTTCAAAATCGTCTGACATTGTTGTTTTACCTTTTTTTTTTTTTTTAAGGCCATTTGACTTAGTCTTTGTTTCAGTACTACGTCACACGTGACCTTTCCAACGTGATTACGCAATGTGTGGCGGATCACAAAGCAGTGCAAGATGAGCATTTGTGGTTAAAAAGTATATACATTTTTAAAAAAATGTAGAAAATGAATGATCATTTTGCTAGACAAGACCCTTATTCCTCGTCTGGGATCGTGTAGAGCCTTTTGAAGCTGCACTGAAACTGCAATTTGGACCTTCCACCCATTGTACCCCACTGAAGTCCACTATACAGGTCCTTCTAAAAAAATTAGCATATTGTGATAAAAGTTCATTATTTTCCATAATGTAATGATAAAATTAAACTTTCATATATTTTAGATTCATTGCACAACTACTGAAATATTTCAGGTCTTTTATTGTTTTAATACTGATCATTTTGGCATACAGCTCATGAAAACCCAAAATTCCTATCTCAAAAAATTAGCATATTTCATCCGACCAATAAAAGAAAAGTGTTTTTAATACAAAAAAAGTCAACCTTCAAATAATTATGTTCAGTTATGCACTCAATACTTGGTCGGGAATCCTTTTGCAGAAATGACTGCTTCAATGCGGCGTGGCATGGAGGCAATCAGCCTGTGGCACTGCTGAGGTGTTATGGAGGCCCAGGATGCTTCGATAGCGGCCTTAAGCTCATCCAGAGTGTTGGGTCTTGCGTCTCTCAACTTTCTCTTCACAATATCCCACAGATTCTCTATGGGGTTCAGGTCAGGAGAGTTGGCAGGCCAATTGAGCACAGTAATACCATGGTCAGTAAACCATTTACCAGTGGTTTTGGCACTGTGAGCAGGTGCCAGGTCGTGCTGAAAAACGAAATCTTCATCTCCATAAAGCTTTTCAGCAGATGGAAGCATGAAGTGCTCCAAAATCTCCTGATAGCTAGCTGCATTGACCCTGCCCTTGATAAAACACAGTGGACCAACACCAGCAGCTGACATGGCACCCCAGACCATCACTGACTGCGGGTACTTGACACTGGACTTTTGGCATTTCCTTCTCCCCAGTCTTCCTCCAGACTCTGGCACCTTGATTTCCGAATGACATGCAAAATTTGGACCACTGAGCAACAGTCCAGTGCTGCTTCTCTGTAGCCCAGGTCAGGCGCTTCTGCCGCTGTTTCTGGTTCAAAAGTGGCTTGACCTGGGGAATGCGGCACCTGTAGCCCATTTCCTGCACACGCCTGTGCACGGTGGCTCTGGATGTTTCTACTCCAGACTCAGTCCACTGCTTCCGCAGGTCCCCCAAGGTCTGGAATCGGTCCTTCTCCACAATCTTCCTCAGGGTCCGGTCACCTCTTCTCGTTGTGCAGCGTTTTTTGCCACACTTTTTCCTTCCCACAGACTTCCCACTGAGGTGCCTTGATACAGCACTCTGGGAACAGCCTATTCGTTCAGAAATTTCTTTCTGTGTCTTACCCTCTCGCTTGAGGGTGTCAATGATGGCCTTCTGGACAGCAGTCAGGTCGGCAGTCTTACCCATGATTGCGGTTTTGAGTAATGAACCAGGCTGGGAGTTTTTAAAAGCCTCAGGAATCTTTTGCAGGTGTTTAGAGTTAATTAGTTGATTCAGATGATTAGGTTTATAGCTCGTTTAGAGAACCTTTTCATGATATGCTAATTTTTTGAGAGAGGAATTTTTGGTTTTCATGAGCTGCATGCCAAAATCATCAGTATTAAAACAATAAAAGACCTGAAATATTTCAGTTGGTGTGCAATGAATCTAAAATATATGAAAGTTTAATTTTATCATTACATTATGGAAAATAATGAACTTTTATCACAATATGCTAATTTTTTGAGAAGGACCTGTATGAAGAAAAATCCTGGAATGTTTTCCTCAAAAACCTTAATTTCTTTTCAACTGAAGAAAGAAAGACATGAACATCTTGGATGACATTGGGGTGAATACATTTTCAGGAAATTTTAATTCTTAAGTGAACTAATCCTTTAAGATAAGTGAAATTCCATTTATAGTTTTAAGATACCGGATACGGGAGCTGATGTTATCGTAATGAACACTCTGACATTAGCCCAGGTGGACTTCTACAGAAGCAGAGTATAAAGGTAGAAAGTATGTCACTACCTTGTATGTGGTAGTGGGAGAAACTGTCAGTAACCTTCTAAGCTGACGGACAGCTGCCAAGATGGGGTTAGTCAAAAGAAAAGAGCAGATAAGCACAGATTTTGAAGGGTTTCCTCCAATACCTGAAAGAAGACGCAGAGCTAAATGCGGTACATATGGAATTTGCATTGGATTAAATAAACTGAATGACAACATAAAAAGAGAGAGATACATGCTTTCCACAACAGACGAGATTCTAGTTAAATTAGCAGGAGCAAGCTTCTTTACATCATTAGACGCAGCATCAAGATTTTGGCAGATTCTGTTATGTGAGAACAGCAGCTTGCTGACAGCAATCATCACTCCGGTGGGACGTTATTGTTTTAAGAGACTCCTGTTCGGAATCAGTATAGCCCCAGAAACCTTCCAAAGAAAAATAAACAAGCTAGTGGACATGGAAGGGGTTGCTGTGTACAAGGATGGTGTGATCATGTACAGGAAGGACCAGACTGTGCATTACAATCACCTGAAAAGAGTGTCTGAAAGGATGGAAAGTGTGGGCCTCAAATTGAATAAAGAGAAGTGTGTATTCAGGAAAGCAGAGTTGAGTTTCCTGGGACATGTAGTGGATGTGCAAGGTGTCAGAGCAGACCTTGGAAAGGTGCGTGCGATAAGTGATTTGCAAGAGCCGAACAATGTAAATGGGTTGAAGAAGGCATTGGGCCTCAAACTACATGAGTAAATACATTCCGGACTTGCAATAAAAAGGGGTCCTTTGTATGAGGTGCTCAAGAAAGGAACTGCACGGACATGGGATCAACCACAGAAAAGCACATTCAGCACACTTAAAGACTTGCTCACTAAAGCTCCAGTCCTGACACACTATGGTCGGGAAAAAGAAACAGTGGTATCAGTGGCGTTTTATTGTAAAAGCATGATGACAGCTGGAAATCTGTACTGTACTGTTGACAGATTCTGATACAAGATATGCCCAGATAGAGAAGGAATGCCTTGCAGGCGTATGGGCAAATTAAAGGTCCCAGAAGTACTTGGTGGGCATGGACACATTTAAAATAATACCTCTGATGAATAGCAGAGACTTGGACAGTGTGGCAGTGAGATTTCTTTTGATGAGACTTTAATGCAAAAGCGGAGTTTGCGCCTGGCAAAAGCTTGGTTGTCACAGATGCATTGTCCCATTGAACACTACTACGGAGGACTGAATTGTCACGTGAATACAAATAAAAAAAATCGTAGTGAGTGATGGACTGATAGTGCTGGGGAATCAGCACAAGTAACTTCTACTGTCAACACCGCTGCCGGAAAGGCCACGGCAGCGAATAGCCACAGGCTTGTGTATGCATAAAGAGAAACAATATCTGGGCCGTATTCACAAAACATTTATAAGAGTTCTCTTAAATAGCAGTAAAAGTTCTTAGCTAAGTGTTTCCTCTTAAAACCTATTCACAAAGCTGCTGAGGCTAACTTTTACTAAGGAATAGAGAGAAGTCTTAAAGGTGGTACAGAGGATCTTTTCGTCGACTGAGTTTTTGAAGTGAGCGCATGCGTAAGAACAACCCCCCTCCATTTCGAGTGAACGCCTCCCAAAACTCGTGCACGAGTATTGGAACACGAATGTTTACCACCGGCATTCGCTGTGTTATTAAGCCGGGCACACATTTAACGACAGCTAAAACATTCTAAGACTATGCTCAACATACAGCGATTGTTTCCTGCTCCTGAAGCAGATTTATATACTTTCACATTGAATTTGAACACCGACTGTAATCGCAGACTGAACGCAACTGGCTCTGACTGGACGCGTTTGAGCGCGATCATCAATTTACATTCATAATCGGCCTTAGCGTACACACTTAGTGGATTCATTATGTCGGACTCACTGCAGGTAACTCATAATCTGCAGTTGTTACTCCTGTCTCCTGACAAAAACATTGCATGCGGCGCCTGTTGAGTGTGGAAAGTTACTGGAGCGCGCAGCCGCGCGTCTCTCACAAGGAACGTCATGGCAGTGATTGACAAGCTAGAGGGCCAATCCCCACACGTCTCTCACAAGGAACGTAAAACATCGTTTACGCGTATATTAATGTATATTAATATTATTCCTTTCAGTGCACCTAATAAATAGTATTTTATCAGTTAGTAAAGACAGTTTAAAGTAATATTGCAAAAATGTATAAAACAAAACATCCTCTTTAGCACCTTTAAGGCCTGTACACACCGGGATGAATATCGCTCGCGATTATCGCCACCGTTTAACACCTTGTGACTAAACAAAGGGCGCCAATGTGAGTGTGCACACTGACGTGAAAAACGGCAGGCGTAAAAGCGTAATTTTTTTTAAAACGCCTCGGGTTCGTTTTTTTTTTTGGTTTGACGTGCACCGTAAAAAACTGGCCGACCAATGAGATTGCCGATTTTGTTCACATGCCTGGAGCCGCTGAAGTTACAGTAAAACATGACTTGGTCTTGCCGAACACACATTGATACCAAGACGACGAAGAGGAAGTAAGCAGACGAGGAAGACCCCTACAAACTACGGGTGCTCTGCCAGTTCTTGGCCACACCAATAGATATGTATTATATGCCATTTTATTTCTGTATTTTTATTGTTTTGTTTTTTTTTCTTTTACATTCAAGAAATATAGTTGAGAATGTCTATTTCATAAGTAGGCTATGTTTATTTGCACTACCGTTCACTTGCACTACTCTCATTGTGACTTTTTTGCACTACCGTTTCTGACTACCATCTCCTTATGTCATGTATATGCCATATTATATCTGTATTTTTATCTTCTTTAATTTTTTCTTTAAGTATTTTTATTTGCACTACCGTTAAGCACAAGCGCCACATACTGTCAGAGAGTGAATTTGCACGTTCTCTTGGTGCATCGCCAGTGAAAATCGCTTGGGTATGAACACGAAAAACGTCTCTTAAAACGCTGACGATAAGCGCTCGTGATATTCGTCCCGGTGGACGAAGGGCGGGGTTGACCTAGTTGCTATGGATGATGTCAACACGCTTACTAACTATGCACACAGTGATTGACTGAGAGGGGAGGGGTGTCTGTCAGTCATTTTATAATAGAAATATTGTAGAACAAAGTATTATGTTTCCATATTCAAATATATATTTTAAAAAAATATCATGTTCAAATAAAGATTTACGAGATCAGCTCAAAAGGACGCAAATATACTGTATTTACACAGCTGACTCACCACACTGACTCCTCACTTTCAGCTTGTTCCTATTCCCAGAAAATGAGGGAGTACTCAGGGTTTGAGCTAAATTCCGAGCTCGGAACCTCCCCTCGGACAGGGGGGATATGCTTATTTTATTCTTTTAGTTCTATTCGATCATTTGTAAACAACAGCCACAGGTAATCTGAAATTATTATATTTTTTATTTATTTTTAAAGATTTATTTTTGTTGTTTTTGCCTTTTTATTATGATGGGGCAGTAAGTAGACAGGAAGCGAAGTGGGAGACAGAAGGGCGGGATGGGATTGGGAAAGGTCCATGAGCCGGAGCTCAAACTCGGGTCACCTGAGCTGCCCACAAGGCTATCGGTGCTGACAATAGGACATGATTTTTAACTTGACCGCAATGTTTTATTCTCCATAATTCAATACTTTTTGCCTGTACATAAATGAACCTTCGTGATATGTCATCGCAAATTAAAATCTATAAGTCAATTTTTATTGCATTTATGAAGAAAAGGCTCAGCACCCAAGGCTCTATCGTCTGTTGTCTCAATGGTGTACAGTGTCCGGATTGCTGGCAACAGCCATTTGGGGATTGATTGTGATTTGATCTCAGTGACTTAGGAGTCCTTTTGACTACCCCTAACTTTTTACAAATGCTTTGTGAAATACTCTTAGAGCAAAAAATGTCCTAAATTTAAGACTGACACACCCATTATTTTTAAGAGTTTCTTCTAAATCGGCAAGTTAGGAGTTACTTTTAGCCTCAAGATGTTTTGTGAATACATCCCCTGATTACTATTTGCACTACTTGGAAATTATTCTGCTACGTGTTACTACATCAGAGCATGTTGAGAGACTTGAAGCGTTATTTGCAAGATTCGGCATACCAGAACAAATTGTTAGCAACGATGGGCCACAATTCTCCAGTTAAGCCTGGAGAAGCTTTTGTGGTACGTACGATATTCAGCACATTACGTCAAGTCCGCACAATACACAAGGTAACAGGCATAAAGAATGGGCAGTTCAGACAGTGAAGCACATCCTGAAACCAGATGACCTGTTGATAGCACTCATGCGTTTCTGAACTACCCCTACCACTCATATGGGTGTCAGCCCAGTGGAATTGCTTATGGGAAGGAAAATCCGAACTACTCTACCCTCCTTACTGAAAAGCAAAAGAAAAGCAAGCATACTACTTTAACAGAAGACACGGTGTAAAGGACTTACCTGTTCTTAGACTGGGGAATTCAGTCTTGTTAAAGCCAGATAATGAATCATAATGGAAAAGCCATTGTTACATTGCAGAAATGTAACCTGAAGTATTTGACTAAAGGGGGAGGTGTCAGGGTATCATGTATTACCTCAGAGGTGTGTTGTATTATCCCACTAGACAGTCACTTTCTTTTAAGCTTCTTTCTTAATTTAAGGAACACTTAAGTGGTAGGCAGATTATTCTAAATTATTTTAGAAAATTAAACTTTATTGTTGTAGATTTTAGGAACTATTAATCTTTTTTGATATGATATTATTCGAAAAGCTGTTTTAGCAGCACTGATCTCCAGCAATCGGAGAATTGTTCAGTTAGTTTTCAGCCTGAGATCAGTGCTAAACACAGGCATGTTCTCTCTACTTCAGGAGGTCATGACCTTTCAATGTGGTGTGACACAGAGTCACCAGAGAAGAAAATGGGGTTACATTGGGTTAATCATGTCCTATTTCTCTCATTGTAAAATATCCTTTCTCTGACCTGACATTCGAAAAGGACTTTGTCTCCCCAATAGATCCTATTTTAATACTGGACTGTTGTTTAAACACCTGTTTTTCAATATAAAGACAGGGACAGGTGAGCACAGTGGTTTACGTCAAGTCACATTAATATCACTAACTGACTCAGACTTACCAGATTGTGCTTCTACACACAAAGATATTCCAAAATTCCAGTTTCAGTGAATATGTATGTAAACACAGTGAGTTATGTCTTAAGTGAATGTAAACTGTTGGGAGAAAATTGGATGCGTTTGTATATTGGATCTGTGCATTAGATCTTAAAGTGACAGGAGCGTAATAAACCTGCTGCTGTCTGCCCTTAATGATAATCAAACAACAGAAGATTAAAAAAGAGAATGATTCACTGCTCTTGACTGAATAACTCAAAGTAACTTTAATAATAATCATTTATATTTAATGCATACAGTGAAGTTTTTTTTTTTTTTTACATATTACTTTATAAAATTTCTGTAGTAGGCTTTTTAGTATGTAGACCTACATAAAAAAAACGAATGTTTCTAAAATCTTTAAAGTAGTAGTTTACGTTGGTCAAAATTAAAAAAAAGTTTTAAAAAAAATCATTATTGTTTTATATACTAATTATTGTACTATAAATATGGAAATATACAGTAATTATATGCAGGTGGGGCTCATGTATATAGGCAGGCACAGCAAAGCCCTACTAAATTATTCCTGAACTTGAAAACATAGATCCATAAACTGCCATACAATAAACTGCCATACAATAATATGTTAGCCATAAATGCATTCAAAAATGAAACAATTTTGAATTAGCCCTGAGTTATGGAAATTACTTGTAGAATCTTTATACACAGTGCATGCCATTGGAAAGACTGTAGGTCTTCAATATAGCATCTACCCTGACTAGGTCTAACCACATGTCATATAAAACAAACACAAAACACACAGTCGCAAACAGCGAGAAAAGAGGTGCATTTTTGGCTCTTCAGGTCGCAGTAAGTCAAGTCCTGCCCTGTACCTTTTTACAAATGAAAAGCTGTTTCACTCAGAAATATGTAACAATACAGAAATCAAGTCACCCATAACTTCCATTACATGATTTTAAAGGGAATTTTAAAATGAAAATTCTGTCACCATTTACTCACTCTCAAATTGTTCCAAACCTGTATAAATTTCTTTGTTCTGCTGTACACAAAGGAAGATATCTGGAAGAATGTTTGTAATCAAGCAGATCC
>RJVU01031169.1:965618-993485 GCA_003731715.1 Anabarilius grahami
AATTGACATTTTTTTTTAAGTTGTTAAAGTTTTTTTAACTGAATAAATAATAATAAAAAAAAAAAGATATTGACTTGCAAATGTATGGAGCCCTGCACATGAAATGCAAGAAAAAAAAATTAATCGTGCGCACGATTTGCTATTTCATTCCCTCGATTTACTGAATCGTGCGCACAATTTACTAATTCGTTCCCTTGATTTATATATCATGTGCATGATTTATAAATCGAGGGAAAGAAATAGTAAATCGTGTGCATGTTTTAGTAAATCGAGAGAACGAATTAGTAAATCGTGCGCACGATTTAGCCTACTATTTTTTTCCTGCATGTCATGTCCGGGGCTCCGTATAAATGCAGTATTGAAATTAGTATTGTTTAGTTGGACTCGGACTTGACTCAGAGTTAAAGGGACATTTAAAAAATGAAAATAACCAAGCAGATCTCGCCCCCCATTGACTACCATAGTAGGAAAAAAATACTAAAGCAGTCAAAGGGGGGCGAGATCTGCTTGGTTACAAACATTCTTCCAAATATCTTCCTTTGTGTTCAGCAGAACAAAGAAATTTATCCAGGTTTGGAACTACTTTAGGGGGAGTAAATGATGACAGAATTTTCATTTTTGGGTGAGCTATCCCTTTAAGTTCAACATGGCCCCTTTTGGACTCGGACTGGAGTCGCACTCGACTCGGACTCAGATAAGGAGGACTCGAAACCAACACTATTTCCTTCTAGTATTTCTCTGGCTTCATCAGTATTGCTGAGAAAACAGATATGCTTTGACAAGTTTTCAACCAAGGGACATTTTCCTGCCAATCTGGGGAATATAATTTCTGCTGGTAATTACAACACCAGCTGTTGAAAAGTATTTACATGTCATTAAAATAGTTTCTATCAGATGTCACACAGAAAGTGTGGCAGAAGTCTGTAGCACGTCTCCTTCTTGCTTTGCATCCCCGTGCGCCTGCACTGCACAGTCAGAGATGTCAGTGTGCAGTGACCATATGAGAAAGAGCTGGTGTCCAGGGGGCTGTGAAGAGCGTCCAATGTCGCACTGTCTATGAAAAGCAGGAAGAAACATTTGTGAAGTACCTTCCTGCCATTTTCTCACTACAACTGTCTATGCTCTCAGCTCTGTTAAGAAAGGTCTGGTAAAAATAGATGGTCTATCTTGTGCTATCTTTGTTTGTCAGTTATGAATTACACACCTGCCAGCTGAACCTTTCTCTGTTGATTATAGATTGTGAGAAAATATGAACTATATATGCACTTTTCATGCCCTGCACTTTTCTGGTCTCTGAAAGCTGATAATTATGACATGTCAAACATCTAACAAGTGCAGGGGTCCAGAATTCATCTCAAAAATGACATGGAGATTGTGAAACACTTTTATATATTTTCAAAGAAAGATTACATCAAAGGAGAAAACAGCTTCATATCACTTTTATTCAGCCCTTGTAACATGGTACGCTTTTCAGCTGTCATTGCTTTGAAGAACTTTTTTTTTTTTAACATTTAGTAACATTATTCTATATCCAAAAAGTTCAGCCAGCTGCGAACAAACATAATCTTGAAAATTTCATTTGAATATTTCACCCCAAAGTGTAGGAAATTATATAAAATAAAGAAAATGTAGCTGTTTTTTGTATAACCAACATGATAGATAGATAGATAGATAGATAGATAGATAGATAGATAGATAGATAGATAGATAGATAGATAGATGGATAGATGGATAGATGGATAGATTGGTTTAGTATTGCAGCACTATTTTAATTTAAATTAAGCACCCTCAATTCAATGAAAATAAAATCAAATAAAAAAATAAGCATATTATTTATTATATTCCTGTAATGTATATGATACACAAACTTGAACCTAAGCACATATCCGAAATTTTACCATGAATGAATGAATAAACAAACAAAAAAATAAAAAATACATACACTGATACATAAATACATACATAAAATATTTATACAAAAGTACCCAAAAGTAAAGCATTTGCATGCTTTATGGTTCTGTTTTGGGGAAAATAATTCTTAGTTGTCATGAAAATATTGTTAATAATCTTAATGATCATTAAATTCGGCTTCATTTTCTTAATTCAAATATTATTTCTTATTTTCTTCTCTGATGTTGGAATGAAGTATGACCTGCAAATGATTTGTGACATTCACCCTATTGCATTTCTTTGTTCATTTTCTTGTTAAAGTATAATGTGTTGATAACTTCCCGACTTGCCAAAAATTCCTCAAATGTGCTCAGATAAGCACATTTTGTGTAATCAATTATTCAATTTTCGTCCTCTTCCTGAACAGAGAACAAAAGATTGTCCTCTGAATTTCTTTTTGTTCTGGTGTAATTATACGATGACCTTCCGTGTCACGTTCATAAGCCGCTGAATGCGACTCAAGGTCCCGATGTCAAGAGGCAGCCAGATAGTCAAGATGTACCCCCTTTATTGCTTCGCTGTGTTAAATGTCAAGAAGCGGCCGCAAAACCCATTATGTTCCCCATTCTGCATTAATGTGTGTCTTTTAATGAGCACATAAATTCATACATTAGCATGAGCCTAAGGGAAAGCCTCAACGTGTGCCATATGCTTCCTTACACTAGGTGGCGAACTTCATGTCTTCGCAGAAAGGCCCCTCCTGCTCCTAAAGTGAAGTTGGATGCAGTAGTGGGCATTTGTCCCCCTGGCAGGAAGCTTTGTTGAGGAGTGTCGCATATGCCTTTAGGATAAATGGGAAAGTGGTTGTTTAGACATCTATACAGCTGTTGGTGTGCAGCCATGCTGATCTAGCTAGTCCCTGCCGAGATAAAAAACGTTATATTCACATGGGCTCAAGAACATGCTGGGTCTTCTGTCTGCTGAAAAGCTGAAGGGCCTCACAGATTTGCCATATGGAGCCGCTTATGGAAAAAAAACAATGTATGCTGGAGGTCTTAAAGAAACAGATGCATGTCTACATAGAAGACGACAACAACAAAATAAAAGACAATTTTATTTGTGGTATATTTCTTTTTTACATAATCAGATAATCAGATTCAGCAGCACATAATCAAATTCAAACATTTGTTTCTGATCTAATCCTTTTCATTCTTTGAATTTTTGATCAAAAGGTCTTTGATAATTGGCTAATCATTTCTAAGATGAAAGGCATTTCTTTGCTCAAGATGCTTATTTGCATGTTCTAGACCAGGGGTCTCCAAACTTGGTCCTGGTGGGCCACCGTCCTGCAGAGTTTAGCTCCAACTTGCCTCAACACACCTCCCTGAAAGTTTCTAGTATGCCTAATTAGACCTTGATTAGCTGGTTCAGGTGTGTTTAATTGGGGTTGGAGCTCAAATCTGCAAGACAGTGGCCTTCCAGAACCGAGTTTGGACACCCCCGTTCTAGACTTACCACAGTAATATCAATAGAGATCTTAATATGAATGGCTTTAAAGGTGAATTATGGAAAGTTTTTAATGTAAAATAATGCAGTATGATGCCATAAATCATGTCACTTGTTGAGAGTTGTGCTATTACTTGGATTTCCATCTGGGGAATAATAATAAAGAGTGGAAAACACAGAAGGTCAGATCTAGCGAGCAGAATACATAGAGACTTAAAGGATTAGTCCACTTTTAAATACACTTTTCCTAAAAAATTTACTCACCCCCATGCCATCCAAGATGTTCATGTCTTTCTTTCGTCAGTCGAAAAGAAATTAAGGTTTTTGATGAAAACATTCCAGGATTATTCTCCTTATAGTGGACTTCAATGGCTACCAACAGATTGAAGGTCCAAATTATGGTTTCAGTGCAGCTTCAAAGGGCTTTAAACAATACCAGATGAGTAATAAGGGTCTTATCTAGCGAAACGATCAATCATTTTCGGAAAAAATACAACTGTTTATGCTTTATAAACAAAATATCGCCTTGAACGTACTTTCCGCTTCCGCATTCTTCATAAGGCTTACGCTGAATGTTCTACGCCTTCCCTATTCTACTTACTGAACGAACGCGGCACCAGTTTAGTTTTTTTCCATAAGTTGAATAGGGAAGGCGTAGAACATTCAGCGTAAGCATTATGAAGAATGCGGAAGCGGAAAGTATGTTCAAGGCGATATTTTGTTTATAAAGCATAAACGGTTGTATTTTTTTCGAAAATGATCGATCGTTTCGCTAGATAAGACCCCTATTACTCATCTGGTATCGTTTAAAGCCCTTGAAGCTGCACTGAAACCATAATTTGGACCTTCAATCTGTTGGTAGCCATTGAAGTCCACTATAAGGAGAATAATCCTGGAATGTTTTCATCAAAAACCTTCATTTCTTTTCGACTGACGAAAGAAAGACATGAACATCTTGGATGACATGGGGGTGAGTAAATTTATCAAGAAAAGTGTATTTAAAAGTGGACTAATCCTTTAATGGTGGGTTCTTTTGACTTGGGCCAGTAATAGGAATGCCTTCGTAAATACCCAGAAAACCCATCAAAATACATTAGCAACTGCATAGAAACACCCCACCAACCATCTACAGCACTCCAAAGTCTTCAGTGAATGTAAACATTTTTGCATTTATGTTTGGTGCCATAAGCAGTGCCACTTTTAGGAAAAATAGTGCAATTTCTTATTCGAGCATCCCTAGGCAGTCGGTTCAACTCCAGCTCTGATTTCTAAGTATCTCCGCGGAGCCCCGCTCCAAGCTGCATGCCTGGTGAACATTCCTCTTTTGCTAGTCTGATGTAGTGGTGCATGTCATCGAACATTTGAGTGGATGCCTCCAGTGATGGCGGAGTTACAGAGCTGTGTCAGAAAGTAGAGAATCCAGACAGCGGCCCATCCACACTGCTCATGTGACAGATTAAGATGGCAATCCTGGAATTTGCTGCCTTTTCAGTGTCTGTCTCCCTGTGGAGATTGGACATGATAGAATAATTCTGTTCCGTCTTTCTGAATTTCAGCTGAGGGCTATTACGCCATATTTCAGGACCCCATGAAATGGCTCAAGAGGAAGCTGGAACAGTACATATGTCGTTTTGCACCGATTAGTGTAATATAAGTCATGAATATTTTTGGTGTGGGTTTCTAGGAGAGAAAGACTACAAATTTAAAATGTTTTATATCATTTCTATATACTATACTAACCCTAACCCTATGCTAAATGTAATTGTAATGCTTTACATTAAGGTTTAATTAGTTAACATTAGTTAATACATTAGATAATTATGTGGCAAGAGGCCATGTAATAAGCGGGATAATGTACATCCAGCCGGTTGAATACATCGCAGAATAAACCCCTTCAGGGTGATGCTATGATGACTGTCTGGGTTTATTCTGCGTTAACAACCAGCTGAATGTACATTATCCCTTACTTATACTACAGGGCTGTTGATTGCTCAAATCTGATTGGTTGACCAACGTTCTAAGGTGTGAAATTATTTTCAGGGAAATGCACGGCCAAAGTAGTTCTAGGCAGATCTTGACCACATTGCAGTTCCATATCACTTTGCTAAATGATTTCAGTTATTTCAATAGGTCCTACAGTCTTTCTTTCTTCAGTTGAAATGAAATTAAGGTTTTTGATGAAAACATTCCAGGATTATTCTCCTTATAGTGGACTTCGATGGCCTCCAGACGGCTGAAGTTCAAAATGACAGTTTCAGTGCAGCTTCAAAGGGCTTTAAACGATACCAGACGAGGAATAAGGGTTTCATCTAGCGAAACGATCGGTCATTTTCGAAAAAAATACAACTGTATATGCTTTATATAAACAGATGATCGCCTTGCACGTGCTTCCGCTTTCCGTGTTCTTTAAAAAGCTTACGCTGTATGTCCTACGCCTTCCCTATTCAACTTACGGAACGAACGCGGCGCCAGTTTAGTTTTTTTCCGTAAGTCAAAGTTTGAACTAAATTGTCATATACAATATGCTAGTGCAAGTATATAACAATTAGTTCAAACTTTGACCTGTGGAGGGCAGTAATACACTTAGCAGTGTCTACACTGCCAGAATTCTAATAAAGAAGAATTTATGGTTAAAATGTATAAAATGTAAAACAAATTTTAGAAAATTAGTGATTGTTTCTCTAGATAAGACCCTTATTTCCCGTCTAGGATCGCGTAGAACGCTTTGAAGCTGCAATGAAACTGTAATTTTGACCTTCAACCATTTGGAGGCCATTGAAGTCCACTATATGGAGAAAAATCCTGGAATGTTTTCATCAAAAATCTTAATTTCTTTTTGACTGAAGAAAGAAAGACATGAATATCTTGGATGACATGAGGGTGAGTAAATTATCAGGAAATTTTAATTTGAAAGTTAACTAATCCTTTAAGGAAATGTTAATTATTAATGAATTCATTTAAAGAGAGAGAGAGACACATTTTGTTCAATAAACCACAGTTTAATAAAAAATAGCAATTTTACGTTTAGTTTTCTCCCTCCTGCTGTACCAAACCCGTACTGAACCGTGACATCAATACCGAGGTACATATCGAACCGTCATGTTTGTGTACCGTTACACCCCTAATGCATAAGTGAAGTTATACTATAAGACAGTGGTTTAAAATGTTGCAAAGTAATGCCATTTGCGAAATAGATGTACTTCTAAACAAATCCTTACATGTGTTACATGATCTACTCTGAATTTCCTGCTCACAGCAGCTGTGCTCTTTTCCAGGAACTTCCCTCCCCTCTGTTCTCTGCTGTCGGCAAAAATGTGATACTGACGAGCATCTACTCTTGAAGTGTCGCTCCGAATCACTCACATCGGAGGAACAGTTTTCCATTTAGTTTTACAAGCTCTGAAAACAAATAGGAAACTACATTCCACCCCCATCCAAAACACTTCTCCGCCCCAAAGTTCATCTTATGGACGGATTGAGATAACCTCAAGGGGAACCGTGGGGCGCTGTGATGCTGTCTGATGGAATGAAAAAAACAGCTTCTTAGCTCGCACAGTGTTTGTCTTTAAGATGGAGAACAAATGCAGACAAGCAGAGAGCTTCCAGATGATAACTAACTCTGACACACTCAGCTGCAACACAGTTTTGTATGTCTTTTCAAACAAGGCCTATGGCAGCTTAACCATAAACTGTAGTACAATGATGTTTTGTTTCACAAAACCATGAGAATTGTACAATTTATTTATTTATTTTTTCTAAATGCAGCATTTATATCAAATGGAATCTAATACAGATGTCTCAATGTACAATTTGAAATGTTTAGGGCCTTCAAATGTTTTATCACTGTATAGATTATTGGTAAATGGGAATTTCGTTTTTAATAGCAACATCCTGCAACCTTTAACAGTCGAGGATAACATAATATAGTGTGAGTATATTACAGTAATATTTAACCCCTTATTTCTGGAGTGCTTTCACGCCAAATATCAGTATGAATCCAACAAGACTTTGTTTAAATTGATTTTCACTGACATTTTCTATGCACATTTCCTTTTAATCTGAGTATTAGTGTGTGTGTGTGTGTGTGTCACACCACTGTGGTAGCAAAACAACATTAATGACTCAGGAATTCAATCTAAGGGTACGTTTACACGACAACGATGTACTAAAAACTGAAAAGTTTTTCCCTTTAAGTTTTTCAACATTGTCAAAACAATCCCCGTTCACACAGATCCGCGAAAACGACTCAAAACACTGTATTCTGCTGCCAGGCCAGTAGTTGGCGATGTCACTTTGTAAAGAAACACTACACGCCTATAGACTGAACACGTAATACGCATGCGCATGACGTCACCATTTTCACAAATTCGTGTTTTTGTAATTTACAAAGAGATGATAACAGTTTATGACGGTAATGATAATTGCGTTTTCAGGCCGCCAAAACAATGCTGTCATGTAAATGAATGGCCTAAATGCATAAAAGGTTTTCATTTGTAGTTGAAAAGAGTGTTGTGTAAACAGCCCCTTATTAGTCATTAATTCACAAAACAAATTCACAGAACATACACGCAAATCACCCTTAATATTGACAATAACCGTCAATCAACAGAAAGGAACAGGGAGTACTTATGCACAGAGAACTAAACTGGGATTAATCAGTAACATAGGTAACAAATAGGGAGGAACTAGCAACTAAGGAGATTACTGCAAAAAAAATAAAAAAATAAATAAATAAAGCTTTTCTTACTTAGTATTTCTACGGAGCCCCGGACATGCAGGAAAAAAACAGTAGCCTAAATCGTGCGCACGATTTGTTAATTCGTTCCCTCAATTTACTAATTATACGCATGATTTATAAATCAAGGGAATGAAATAGTAAATCGTGCGCACGTTTTAGTAAATCGGGGGAACGAATTAGTAAATCGTGCACACAATGTAGTAAATCGAGGGAACAAATTAGTAAATTGTGCGCACGATTTTTATTTATTTTTTTTGCATGTCGTGCGGGGCTCCGTATATTTCTGTCTTGTTTCCAGTCCAAATATTTTAAAATTCTTAAATCCAGATGCTTTTACTAGATAAGTAAAATTACAAAAAACAGTTTTTGCTTAAAACAAGCAAAATTATCTGCCAATGGGGTAAGAAAAATAATAAATAANTAATACCTATAGTGTCAATCAAAGAGCCCTTATCTGCAGCCATAATGGAGACCAGACATCAGCGCCTTCATCAACCCAGACGTAGTAGATCTTGTGAAAGAATGGAGGTGTGGATAGTGCTCATGTTCTGAATGCTCACAAAGATCTTTACAACACAGTCCCTGTTCGATTTCAGTGATCGCTGGTTTGCTTACATTTACATTTACATTTATGCATTTGGCAGACGCTTTTATCCAAAGCGACTTACATTGCATTATACTATACATTTGTATTGGAGTATGTGCAATCCCTGGGATCGAACCCATGACCTTGGCATTGCTAGTGCCATGCTCTAACCACTGAGCTACAGGAAAGCTGCTTAAAACAAGCAAAATTATCTGCCAATGGGGTAAGAAAAATAATAAATAAGATTTCAAACAGAAACAATATTACTTTTCTTATACCCCATTGGCAGAAAATTTAGCTTGTTACTCAATTCATTTTTGTTTTTTATTGTTTTCCAGAAAACAAGAAAAAACATACATGACAAATTTTATGTCATTTTTACTTATCTAGTAAAAGCATCAGGATTTTGTCTAGGAAACAAGACAAAAATACTAAATAAGAAAAGCTTTTTTTTTTTCTTTTTTTTTTGCCGTGTTACAGTACTGTGATTAAAGCGTTAGTTCACCCAAAAATGAAAATTCTGTCATTTATTACTCACCCTCATGCCGTTCCACACCCGTAAGACCTTCGTTAATCTTCGGAACACAAATTAAGATATTTTTGTTGAAATCCGATGGCTCAGTGAGGCCTGCATAGGGAGCAATGACATTTCCTCTCTCAAGATCCATAAAGGTACTAAAAACATATTTAAATCAGTTCAAGTGAGTACAGTGGTTCAATATTAATATTATAAAGTGACGAGAATATTTTTGGTGCACCAAAAAAAACGAAATAATGACTTATATAGTGATGGCCGATTTCAAAACACTGCTTCAGGAAGCTTCGGAGCATAATGAATCAGCGTGTCGAATCAGCTGTTCGGAGCGCCAAAGTCACGTGATTTCAGCACTTTGGCGGTTTGAGATGCGATCCGAATCATGATTCGATACGCTGATTCATTATGCTCCGATGCTTCCTGAAGCAGTGTTTTGAAATCGGCCATCACTATACAAGTCGTTATTTTATTTTATTGGCCCACCAAAAATATTCTCGTCGCTTTATAATATTAATATCGAACCACTGTACTCACATGAACTGATTTAAATATGTTTTTAGTACATTAATGGATCTTGAGAGAGGAAATGTAATTGCTGGCTATGGAGGCCTCACTGAGACATCGGATTTCAACAAAAATATCTTAATTTGTGTTCCGAAGATTAACGAAGGTCTTACGAGTGTGGAACGGCATGAGGGTGAACTAACCCTTTAACTGAAGTCTGGTAAAACTGTTACAGTAGTTAGACATTTTACTCTTCACCTGTAGTGTCTTACCTTATATTTTTATTATACACCTCTCTGGAATACATCAGGGTACTAATCATTTATTTTGCCTTACTGACCAGCTGACTGTACATTATCCCTTACATAGTATGTAATTATTTCATCAGAATACATGCCAATATTTGAAGCCCTTTGCTATTCTTCTACAGTACCTTCCAATTTGCTCAATATTAAAAGAAAAAAACTGTAGAAAGCACTCCAAAGCTCTTATGAAGAGCTCAAAGCTGAAAGGCCAGTTACCTCTTCACATCACTTGAGTGTTGAGGGCTTGAGATTTTTTTTTTTGTTTGTTTGTTTTGTTTTTTTTAAGACTATGAGTTGAGTTTAGGTCAGCAGTTGTGGATTACATTGAAAATTTGTTCGGTTTGTTTGGTTTATGCTCTGAAATGGTATGATCTGTAGTCGTTCGAGCCATTTGTACTTTCTTCACTGGAAAACCATTTTAAAATCAAGTATGCTTTCAGAGCCTGGCAATTCTTCAATTGGAGGCACTTTTTATTACATGAAATCTTGGAAAATGCATCTTTTCTAGATCTATTCATGGCTCAGATCACTCTTCAGAAGTATTTTGATGTAGTTGGTGTAATTTTGTGGATTTTAGACATTTTTTGTGTTGTGTGTTAATGACATTTCTCACATTTTGTAAAAGAAAAAAATAATAAACACTAGACTTGCTAAAATAATAATTTAGCTAGCATTAATTTAACTTAAAAAATAAAACCACCAGTCAATGATGCATACTAGTAATAAAGTTAGCTCAGAACATGATGCAAAACACTTCTCATTTTCATTATAACAATTGCATATTCTATATTTATATATTTTTTTAATACAAAGCATTTGATATAGATGCTTTGTTAGCTAATAAGTTCATACAACATATTTTAAAATATAATGAAATGTTTGACATGGTGGTAATTGTTACATGTTTCCTGTGTCTAGTTTTGTAGTCCCTTTGTAGTCCTTTCATTGGTTCCCCTTGATCGTATCCACAGGTGTGTCTTGTTAGCTTGTCTTTATATATAACCCTTGTGTTTCCCATGTTGTTTGTCGGGTTGTGTCTGTCTATAGCTGTTATATTGGTGCACTCTGTTTTATTTATTTATTTATGCAGCTTTTGAGTTATTTGTATTATCTTAATTATTTAATAAACCCTCCCTCATCTCTGAGTCGAGCTCAGTAATGACTAATAATTTTACAGTGATTCTTTGTTAAAAAACATGCTTTTTTTTCTGTAAAGCTGCTTTGAAACTATGTATATTGTGAAAAGCGCTATACATAAATGTGAATTGAATTTAATAATGAAAAACAAGGCTAAAGTTATCTTTCAGTTATCTTTCAATTGAGATTTTAATATGTGAAACAGTTAGGGTTGCGTTGCAGAATGTTAAATACCTGAGGTCAGAGGTTCAGCAGAAATGCTAACCTGAATGTTTGAGGAATATGAACACAGTGCTGCCTGGCAAGTACTTTAATAACTATGGGCCATTGACATTTGGGGTTCTCATACACTCTAAAAAATGCTGGGTTAAAAACAACCCAAGTTGGGTTGAAAATGGACAAACCCAGCGATTGGGTTGTTTTGACCCAGCAGTTGGGTTAAATGTTTGCCCAACCTGCTGGGTAGTTTTATTTAACCCAACAATTGTTTACAAATTACTATATGTCTGGCTTCAAATGAACCCAAATTAAAAATCAGACACATAAGAGGCAACAATAATAATCAAAAAGATGAGCATTTATTAATAAGCAATTTAATAAATGTTTATTGTTTAAATATTATTCAAAAAAAAATTTTGTTTATTAAACATATTAATACATTTTAATTTCCAACCTATTTTGGGTTCATTTTAAGCAAGAAATACAGTAATTTTTAAACAATATTTGGGTTAAATAAAACTACCCAGCAGGTTGGGCAAACATTTAACCCAGCCGCTGGGTTAAAACAACCCAATCGCTGGGTTTGTCCATTTTCAACCCAACTTGGGTTGTTTTTAACCCAGCATTTTTTAGAGTGTAGGAAGTGCTAATGATCAATTTTATATTTCAGCTCCAGAAACATGACCAGGAAAGTGAGGATGTCCCTTCCAAATGGAGATCAGAAGAGGAGATGGCCAGAGAGGCGACAGAATTAAGCAGCCTCTTCAACTAGCTTTTTTAGGTAACGATGTGTTATCAAGTAGAGGTCGACTGATATTGGATTTTGCAATCACTATTACCTAAGTTGGGGGGAAAAGACAATGTCTTGTTTTCCAAAAGTCCATGAAATCACAAGCACAGTTTGTTGTGCAACCAAAAATCTCAATAATAATAATAATGACAAAAGATTCAGTGCATAATGTCAGACTTTTGACAGTAAACAAGCCCTCAGTACACAAGGGGCAGACTTATTCTTTTTATATTCACCAGATGGATTAATAATTATTCACAAGATGAATTTGGATATGCAGTGTATATTGTGGTCTGATGTGGCATGCTTCCATATACCCGTCTTTTCCTTGGCATGTGTTCACTTCAATGTAGGACACTTGATTGTCTAACCAAAATAGCATTATGCATTAAACTGAGGATAAAATTATGAGTGATGACTCACTTAGATAACTCATTAAATATCTTTCATCACTTTTTTCATTATTATTGTTTTTTTTTTCAGCCAGAAGTGGAAGACAAGCAGATGGAGGATATCAACAAGTAGATATTTGTTCTTATCTATCTTTATGACCATTTATTCAAATAAAAGTTTGAGTTCACATCTGTATTGTATGTATTTTTTTCTATCTTTTTCTTTTTCATTTTTTCTTTTGAAAATATGCCTGAAAGCAGTTTAGGTTAAAGTGTTGACTTACTTATTTTTACAAATGTCTGCAAAAATAATGAACTTACTGTTATGACATTATTTAAGAAAAAGAAATACACAATATTGCAAGTAAATCTTTACTGAACATCAAGTCCATTTATTATCAGTCATTATCAGCATCTTTCTGTAAAAGGGCTGAAATAAGATTTTACACAAAGGTCAAGCTGCAATATAGGAGTAGGACACTGTATGTCATTCTATTAAGTCAATTTAAACCAGTTTAGTGCTTGTAAGGATAATGTTTTTTTTTCTAAAAGACTTGAACTGCACTACTTGCATGAGTTCCGTGTTTGTGAAATATTGAAAAATGACACGGCAAGCTAGAGTATCCTTAATAGAGTATCTAGAATAATCAAATAAAATAAACAGAGATGTTGCGTTTGCAACAAATAAGCCTTTATTGTCAGAGTGTGGCGTTAGTTACCTTACCTGCAGTCCCAGAGCTGGAAACTATTATGAGTTTTATCATTTTATCAATGTGGAAATAAAATAGTCTTGACTGGCCCCTTACTCATCTGGAAAAAGGAAATACAGTTCTGACAGGGTAATGTGTACCAGCCCATAGCCCTTTCAGAGTAATCAAGTTGTAAAAAGGCCCATGAATTTTAAACAATATCATTATCCACAAGGGATTCCTTTAAGAAATGTGTATAACAGTTTGAATAGAGAAAGAATCTATCACAACTTGCAAAACAAAGATAAAAAATTCACCTAGCTTAAAACCAAAAGGACAGGCACACATTACCTATGTAGTTTGTTGTCGCTATTTCAGTGTAAAGGCTCCAATGTCCTGTTAAGCTGGCCATTGCTGGTTTAGTTTAGTCTCTCGGCCTGCTCAAGTTGATATTTAGCAGGTTGGTCAACTGATCTCCCAGCCTGACCAGTTGACAAGTGCAACACATACCCAACTGACCAGATAAAACTAGTTTTACAATGCTTCCGAAACATACCCAAATGTCTCTAAATGAGCAGAAAACAAAGTTTCAGCAAACTTTAAAGGTGTGTAAAAGACTGGGATTAAGCTAGCTAACCTAGCTCATATATATTAATTCTGGTAAATATTAATCTTATAACATTATGTCCTTGTAGGATTATACTAATAGCCATTAAAAAGTGCAGCATGGACTTCAAATCAAAATTCCAGTCTAGATTGACTTTCAATAGGGTTACTATTAACTAATTTGTCTTTTAATTGAGTCGGCAGATCTAAAAGTCCATGTGTCATGCAACTGTTTATGTCAGAATGTTATGACATTGTGAATCACGCAGAACCTGATTTCACCAAGTACAACATGTTCCTGGATCAACATCTTTGTTGATCCTGGAACAACATTCCAATCAACCAATCAGATTTGAGGGACAAGTTTACAGTTTGTCATTTTAGGCTTACAACCAGGGTTAGGTGCTTCTACAACAGTGTTATTCACCATTTCCCTCTGAATTTAGGGATAAGTTATGGGCAGGGTTAGGTTTAGGGGTAGGGTTAGGGTTAGGACACATTTTTTGAATAGGAATGTTGTTCCAGGATCAACAAAATATGCTGACCCAGGAACACGTCTAACTCAGCAAAATCAGCACGTGTGTGAATCATAGTTTGTACCTCTTTAGAGTTTATGGATGCTGTATCATTATACAATATAAGGACATATTGATCATTTTCCAATATAATTTGTAATGATGCTATTCGTAGACTGTGTTTTCAGGCAAATTTAAAAGTGAAAATATAGTGCAAGTTTTTTTTCCAGTTGTGGTTCAGGTTAAAATTCTGTTGCTTTTAATGTCATTGATAATCAAAGGATGAAAGCATGTTACAGGAAGCATTTCAGCTCAGGTCCTCAGACATGAAAGAGCCTTATCACTTCTCTACAAGAGACTGCTCCTTGATCCTTTTTACAAGGTTTTACAGGCCTTTACCCACAGTCCCACACAGAATGAGATATTTATCAAACAACATTTCCTTCACCAATTTTCTCCAAAATCTATCATTTTTGAATCCCCTTCCCATCATCTCAATTCTCCAGCCTCTGAAAGTGTGAAAGAGAGACCGGGCTTGACATGGACAGAGGTTGGGTTTGAAGCAAATATGAGGTATGGAGCAGAAGGCTTTTTTTGGAGCTGTCATCTAGTGCTTAGCACACCCCGCTAACCGCTAAGCTTGTGTGGTTCGATTTCAGTCTGGGTCAGTCTATGATTTCAAGTCAATTTTCTTCTATACTTTCATTAAAGTGGTAAAAGATTCCAAAATAAACCAAAAAAGTAGGGCATTTACCACTACTAATGCTAATTCTAGTGAGTTAGCTGCAAAGCTGTTGGAAAATCCATATCATACCAGCCAAAGGTGGTCTGTGGTCAGCCAAATGTGATTTGCAACATCAAAGTCAACAAGCTATGCCTAAAAAGCTGGTCTAAGATCATATGTTGATCTTATTTGGTTTAAACTTGTCTAGCTGGTTTGAAAGGTGGTCTAAACTGACCAGCTGACAAGTGCCCCAAACTCTTCTAAAATCATTAAATTAGACCCACTTGACCAGCTAAGACTAGCAAAACACATTAGGCTATTTTCTTCTTCAGTAGGGGGGTCCAATTCTAACCTTGTTGGTCTTAGACCCACCAACAAGTAATCTAGTCGTTCAACCACCCAGAACAGATTCAACAAGTTGGAACAGTGTCTGGAACTTGCTCTTAGAGCAGTACATTTGTGAAATATGTATTAAAGAAAAAAAATATTTGCTCTGTTCATTGAGGTGTTTTATACAATTTTCTCTAATTAGCTGTAAGCAATTTCAACCAATTAGCTTAGTTTAGCTGAGCCTTTTTGTTATTTGGGAAAAAAGACCAAGCTAAAATGTTTTAATTTACATGTTAAATATATCGAGTCAAAAGACCTAAACAAGTGCACAACATTAAAAGACACAGATTATTGCACAATTAATGAAGCAAAAGCCTGATTTTATTCAACACACACAATGCAATCATGAAATAACCAAGTCAGCTGTTACATTTTACTGCATTAGACCTTTAATGAATAAAAGGCCAAGGATATGGCCTCTTTTTTAAAATGGAAGGGGGTTAAATTTTGCATCGGTGTCACCTGTGATATATCAGCATCACCTAAGATTCATTTGTGCAATGCTGCATTGGGATAATAAAGCTCATTTTGTGTGTGGTGTAGGAATATATTACCAACATCATTTGCTGCTAATGGACTCTCAGCAGAGCCACTCGCTGGTTTAGGTAAATGGATGGTGTGTGTCGTTATTTGTGCTTTGGGAGGAGTGGAGAGGATCAGGGGGTGATGTTCCCTCCTCTGCGCCCCCTGTTTTAATCATTAGCGTTGTCATTTTGCAGATGGGAATGTAATGGGTTGGAGGTGGCGGGGTGAAGGAACACATACCCATTAATGCCCTTTTTGAACAAGTGGTCGTCTTAGCAAGCTAGTTAAAGTGCTTCATACCATCAGTGCGATAATAAAGAAGGTCTTAGGGCAGAGATATGCTGTCATTTTACAATGGGAAAATTGTCTCGAAAGCACAGGTTCTTAGATCCTTAGTTTTCTTTTGGTCTTCATTTAATTAGTTCTTTTTTTCTTTGTCAGACATAAGAAGGGACACTTAGAATGTCTCCTTCATTAACGTGGACTCAGTTTAGAGGTCATTTAAGGATGCTGTACTTGACTTTGGTGCTAGGGTATCATATATGTAATAATTAACAAGTATGCTTTAGTATTATTGTCTGTGGTTTAGTGTGTTGTAAGGGAAAGGGTGTTCACACATTTTGATTTGCACATTCTGACTAGCACGTAAACTACCAGATTGTAGTTTTTTTTTTTTTTGTTGTTTTTTTTGAAAGAAAGACAGAAAGAATGAAACTACTTTTATTCCACAAGGCCGTATTAAATTGAAATTTCTATTTCAAATAAATGCTGTTTTTATTTATTTATTTATTTATTTGACTTTTTATTCATTTCATCAGAGAATGCAAAAAAATGTATCATGGTATCCACAACAATATTAAGCAGAACAATTGTTTATTGATCACTGAACATTGGTAAGAAAATATGTTACTTGAGTACAAAAAATCAGCACATTAGAATGATTTCTGAAAGTTTCTGAATGGTTGCTGAAAATTCAACTTTGCCATTACATGAATAAATTACATTTTAAAATATATTAATTCACACTATTACACAATATGTTAAGGTGTTCTAATCACACTGTAACAAGAACACCTTAAAATAAAGTGTAACCAAATATATATATTCTGCCTTGATTAGCACGACCCCCATCCCCCTCAACCAACCAAAAAAATAAATAGTACCCGCCCCAACTTTTGTATGAATTTGCATCATTATATGATGATGATGTGAGTTCTAACATTATGTTTGTGTTGTGTACATATATCTGATTAATCATATGTATGCATTTGGATAAGTTAATTAAACCACACACCTAGCTCTTCAGTTTATTGTGTTCCTTCACCTTACAGTGTCTGCACCTGCAACTCAAACAGGTTAATCTCAAACAATAGATTGTGTGAAACGAGAACTATGTCATTCTTAGTGCATATTTAATGTTGTATACTGTATAGATATACTGTATATCAAGCTTTCCACACAAGTCCTGAAAAGTGTAGCCAAAGCATCTCGATCACCCCCAGGTGGCTGGAAGCATTATAGGTCATAAACCCCGCCCTCTCCGTGAAATGAAATAGGACGTGAGACAAACTAAACTATCAAATTACACTTCAAATATTTGTTTACCAAAGACAGTTTCTGTTATTTAGGCAGTTTTTTATCATGCTGATGTTAGTTAAATTGTTCATTCTTTAAATAAGTTTTAGTTTGTTATTTGATGCTATAAAACACGACATTTTATGTAAGTTGCGAGGTGGGGCCTCCATGAATCAGACTTGTTTGATCTGCACATCCCACAGATGATCGATTGGGTTGAGATCTGGGGAATTTGGAGGCCAAGTCAACACCTCAAACTCATTGTGCTCCTCAAACCATTCCTGAACCATTTTTGCTTTGTGGCAGGACACATTATCTTGCTGAAAGAGGCCACAGCCAACAGGAAATACCGTTTTCATAAAAGGGTGTACATTGTCTGCAACAATGCTTAGGTAGGTTGTACGTGTCAAAGTAACATCCACATGGATGGCAGGACCCAAGGTTTCCCAGCAGAACATTGCCCAAAGCATCACACTGCCTCCACTGGCTTGCCTTCTTCCCACAGTGCATCCTGGTGCCATGTGTTCCCCAGGTAAGCTACACACACGCACCCAGCCATCCACGTGATGTAAAAGAAAACGTGATTCATCAGACCAGGCCACCTTCTTCCATTGCTCCGTAGTCCAATTCTGAAGCTCACGTGCCCACTGTTGGCGCTTTCGGCGGTAGACAGGGGTCAGCATGGGCACCCTGACTGGTCTGCAGCTATGCAGCCCCATACACAACAAACTGCGATGCACTGTGTATTCTGACACCTTTCTGTCAGAACCAGCATTACCTTCTTGAGCAATTTTAGCTACAGTAGCTCATCTGTAGGATTAGACCACACGGGCCAGCCTTCGCTCCCCATATCAATGAGCCTTGGCATCCCCTGACCCAGTCACCGGTTCACCACTGTTCCTTCCTTGGACCACTTTTGATAGATACTGACCACTGCAGACCGGGAACACCCCACAAGAGCTGCAGTTTTGGAGATGTTCTGACCCAGTCGTCTAGCAATCACATTTATTTAACTTATTTATACATACCACACCATATACAGTGGTGTGAAAAAGTGTTTGCCCCCTGCCTGATTTTTTTTATTTTTTTGCATGTTTGTCACACTTTAATTAGATTTAAATAGATTATCAAAGAAATTTAAATGTTAAGATAACACAAAGATAACACAACTAAACACAACATGCAGTTAAGAAAGGTTTTTATTATGAAGAGAAAACAAAATCCAAACCCACATGGCCCTGTGTGAAAAGTGCTTGACTGTGCACAGTCTGTGTGAAGACTGTGATAAATGGAACCGTGAATTCTGCTGTCTACAAAAAATCCTGAAGGACAATGTCCGGCCATCTGTTCGTGACCTCAAGCTGAAGCGAACTTGGGTTCTGCAGCGGGACAATGATCCAAAACACACCAGCAAGTCCACCTCTGAATGGCTGAAGAAAAACAAAACTAAGACTTTGGAGTGGCCTAGTCAAAGACCTGACCTCAATCCTATTGAGATGCTGAGGCATGACCTTAAAAAGGCGATTCATGCTCGAAAACCCTCCAATGTGGCTGAATTACAACAATTCTGCAAAGATGAGAGGGCCAAAATTCCTCCACAGCGCTGTAACAGACTCATTGCAAGTTATTGCAAATGCTTGATTGCAGTTGTTGCTGCTAAGGGTGGCCCAACCAGTTATTAGGTTTAGGGGGCAAGCACTTTTTCACATAGGGCCATGTGGGTTTGGATTTTGTTTTCCCTTCATAATAAAAANTGTGATAAATGGAACCGTGAATTCTGCTGTCTACCAAAAAATCCTGAAGGACAATGTCCGGCCATCTGTTCGTGACCTCAAGCTGAAGCGAACTTGGGTTCTGCAGCGGGACAATGATCCAAAACACACCAGCAAGTCCACCTCTGAATGGCTGAAGAAAAACAAAATGAAGACTTTGGAGTGGCCTAGTCAAAGACCTGACCTCAATCCTATTGAGATGCTGTGGCATGACCTTAAAAAGGCGATTCATGCTCGCAAACCCTCCAATGTGGCTGAATTACAACAATTCTGCAAAGATGAGAGGGCCAAAATTCCTCCACAGCGCTTCTAACATTGCAAGTTATCGCAAATGCTTGATTGCAGTTGTTGCTGCTAAGGGTGGCCCAACCAGTTATTAGGTTTATGGGGCAAGCACTTTTTCACATAGGGCCATGTGGGTTTGGATTTTGTTTTCCCTTCATAATAAAAAAATTAAAATTTAAAAACTGCATGTTGTGTTTACTTGTGTTATCTTTGATTCATATTGAAATTTGTTTGATGATCTGAAACATTAAAGTGTGAAAAACATGCAAAAAAAATAAAAAAATAAAAAATCAGAAAGGGGGCAAACACTTATTCAAACCACTGTATACTCAGTAAAAACATCAAAAAAACTAAATCACTTAAAACATGGGTAAGACTTCATTTTGATGCTCAACAAAAAGACATTCTACTGACTATAAGTTAGTTTGCAAGTACGTCAGCTTCTACTAACCTGAACTCCAACCTGTCATTCTACTAATACTCTGATAAGACTTTGTTAACATGTAGTTGCAAATTAATGAGAGTTAGTTGACATGTTCTTGCAAAGATTCTTAAGGTTAGTAGAATGTGGACTATTGAAACAGTGTAACCAAAAAAATTTAATTATTGCCATGATGTGCATCTTTATTATTGGTGACCAAATAAATAAATAAATTAATAAATAATAATAATAATAATTTAAACTATTCCATGTAGTTCTGTGAAACACAGAGGAAGATATTTTGAAAAAAAAAATTATCTTTTGTTTCCATCCACAATGAAAGATTTTGTCCGTTTTTGTTGTTGTTGTTGTTTTTTGCAATTACCTTCAAAATTAACTTAAAAAAGGATAAGAGGTGAAGCCCCCTCTTTGTAAGAATCACATATACCAGAATATTTTGTTCACTACAGTGTAGAGGGCACTTTAGGGTGCTTTCCCTAACTCTTACATAAACATATCTCTGTGCTAGAAGAGAATGTTGCTACTTCAAGTGCCATTTCATATGATTACACATAATATAACATTACACTCCCATTATATTTTGGATGTGAATGCAACTATCAAGCTTACTATTTCTCTCTCCCTTTGTGTTTATTCTAAACAATAAAAGTTGCAATTTGCAGGCGTCTTGCTGATTACGAAGTACACTCTCCCGAGAAGCACGGTGCGGTTTGTTGACATCTATAATCTTAGACTGGTTTAAAGGAATATTTCTGAATCCAATTAAAAGCACATTATGCTAACGGAGGTGGGGTGGGCCCAGAGAGAGTTTAGCATGGGCTTAGCTTGTGGCTAATGAAATTAAATGATTATACAAGGTGTCTAAGAGAAGCCCAGAGCATATAAACCTCCCTGAGTGGAGGTGCCCGTGAGAGATGATGTCAGTAACATGTCAGCCTTACGCCCGTGGGTTATACGCTAGGTTAGCATTGTTGAAATATGCAGGGGAAAGCTGTTCGTTTTAAAGTAGACCAGGTTGCTGCACAGCAGAAGACTGGGAAAAAACAGCTAATGCACATTCATGATAAAGACAAAAACATGTCCATTTGTTCCCTGTAGCAACTGAAAAATAATTAGCATGTCATTTTCTTTTTCTTTTTTCTCCTCGTTCAGTATACACGATTGCCATAGGGAGTGCATGAACACTACCAGAGTGATTTACCTCTTTTCAATCAAGATTATGAAATGAATGTATAATGAAGATGTGTTTCGGGAACCACCTGTAGACCAGGAGTAAATTATCTGAAGAAGTGTCTTGCCCTCACGCAGGGGCATAACTACAGACAGTGCAGGCAGTGCAGCCGGACGAAGTGACTCCGCGGGATACTTGCGATACTCATATTTCAAATGAATTGCGCTGGTTTGAGATTCAAAATCAGGTCATTCAAGCTCTACCGCTTACTGTCGACCATTTCGTATATATCCCCCTAAATGTGCACATCCACCTTTGCCTTGGTGTCAGCAATTTCATCGATTAAAATTCAGTAGAAAGCAAAAGTATTTAAAAAATATTATACAATACTTTGAGGATACCATTAAAATATTCCACAGAATGAATTTGTGTAATGAATTTTAATAACTGGATTTTATTTGTTATATGTCCAGTGGCGTAACTTTGTTTTAAAAAGTACATTGCGTTTCATTTATCAACACAGAAGTCATGTTTAACATGATAGTTTCATCCTTACACTTAATATAATGCATTATTGCTAGTCCCGAGATACTTCACATCAGTGAATACATACATAGATTTGCACAGAGCGCTCATGTGCATTAATGTCCTGGTGGTACAACTTTTGTTAAGCAAAATAGAGCATGGAAATGTTTGTGTGCATTTTGTTTTGTGATTTGACCAGAACGAACAGAGAGTCTCCGCAATGACGTTATGCTTGGATACTCGACGCTCGTCTGTGTGAAGATTGCGCAGTGTGCATGAGCGTCAAGAGAACTGATAACAGCAGCAACGAGCACATTCCAGCGATATATCGCCTCTTATTTAACACAAACGAACAAATTGCTAATCAAATGGATACGTTTGCCTCGATTCCTGGGGTTACTGTGCTAAAAATACCAAAAAAGTTTGCGGTAATTTCAGCACCACAGTGCTGAAACACTCCATGCTTCTGATAACATTGCCTTCTGTGCTTTGCAAATACAAAAGTTAACACATGGCAACTGTATGGCTCCATCTTTCAGTTTCAAATTATCTGTAAATCCAGCGTCGAACTGGGCCTTGTTTATAAAACAATAAGCGGCGATCTGGAGGGCTCGAGCAGCCATGGAAAAACACAAGATATTCTCCATTCATTTTAACCAATAAAAATTGATTGCAACTTTCAGGCACGACTTTATCCTTATTTTGATAGATAGTTTCTATAGTTATTTTAAGCGCATCAATATAATGCGTGAGCACAAATCTCTCAGCTCCACTGTTCAATTAATGCTGGGTTCTTTGGGAAGCAAGGTTATCTTTCCCTCACAACCAAAAACACACTTCTTTGGTGACAGTGTTGATTTCGTGGTCTAAAAACAAAGTGATAAATCATCTTTTGAGCAAGTCCTGTGGAGCCGACAACTTCCGTAACCCAAACGAAGCGCATTGATGGGGGCGTGCTCTTGCTCTCTCGCTCTGGGTAACGTGTGCACGAGCTCTTCCTGGAGAAGTGCCCATACAAGGAATTCCGCCCTTTACATAATACAGGGCCATACTCGAAAAAAAACAACTTTCCGAAACTTGTTTGAACTATGAAGGACAGTATTTGGCACAGAAATACTCTGTCATACGTCCAACTCGTGTTTTGAAACATGTTTAGCATGAAAATCCAACTTTTTAACAGTGTAAATAAGTCAGAATGTATGAAATAGCATTATACCCCCCCCATAATAGCCTGCACTGGGGCCCAAGATTGTTTCAAGACAAATAAAAATTCAAAATCAGGAGGTGAGGACATCTGTGTAAGCTTTCAGATTTAAAATGTTTGTTAAAGGATTAGACCAACTACCATTGGTCTGTGATGATAACGTAATAGGAGGTGTTCACCGAGGCTCCGCCTTCATTTGTGTGAAACTTTTCTCTCATTTCATGTATTCGTTGAGGTAAGACCTCCGCGAGTGAAAACATGAACACACTGGATAGCCGCTTTATAGTGCAAAATGAAGTTGTGCTTCTGATGAAATGAGGCACTGACACTGTTTTTCAACTTTGATACTGTAAAGCTACTTGATTTTAAGCAATCTTTTGAATAAAATGCCATATACATAAACGTGATGTGACTTTACTGGAGTGCTAATTTGGAGAGCTTGTGCTAACATTCCCATGATGTTAAACTCAGATGCTTTTCTTATGCTTTCTATTTAAAAAAAAAAAGTGCTTGCTTTTTTCTCATTTTTGTTGCATTTATTTTGTTACTGAGAGGAAAGCACACAGCACATAAATAAACGTGACGTGACTGGAGTGCTAATTTGCAGAGCTCTGCTAACATACCACTCACATCATCCGCCCACAGGTTAGGTTATATTTCAAACTTTGAGTTGCATCAAATTAAGGTGAACAAAACGCTAAATATATATTTAGATTAATGTTTATTTGTAATTTACAGTTATTAAAAAAAGCAAACAAAAAAAAACTAGCTGCTTACTGATGATATTTAAGTTTGCAAACTTAAAAACAAAAATAAAACAAAAAAACAGAGGCAATCAATTGTGCCTCAATTTTTTGAGTTAGTAGAACTTAGCTGGGTTTAGAGTGTGATACATAACCATTTTTGGACAAACTATTCCTTTAATAGAGACCAGTTATAGTTTGAAATAAATCTGTGATAAATTATGCCACCTGCCTGGAGTATGACAGGGTTGGTTAGCACATAGAAAATAAACTAAGAATAATTAATAATCCATAGCTAAATAATTAAATAATCAGATTAATGTTCAATCAAGAGGTTTTTCAGTGACCGGTTTGTAAAATAAGATCTATCTATCTATCTATCTATCTATCTATCTATCTATCTATCTATCTATCTATCTATCTATCTATCTATCTATCTATCTATCTATCTATCTATCTATACCTAATACTTGTCCAATAAGACCCACCACCCAACATCACACCCTCACTTCCACCTTTTTTTTTTTACTCACCTGGTCTGTATTTAGTTTATATCTGTGTCAATCTATCCATCTCACTGTCATTCTCTCTCAGATGTGTGACATTTCCCTGCCCATGGCTGCCTGCAGGGCATTTCAAATGTTACTTTGATCTCTGCATTGAGTACCTCAGGTGCTAATGGGAGGAAAAAGGAGAGAAAAAAAAAAAAAAGTAGTATCACTTATGAATGTGCTGTAATGCACAAAGACTCACAGACAGTGTAAATGTGCCTCCTCAGCAGCATATGGTGTTGAAGAGCTCCACATCATGTTTTCATTGTGTGAGGAAGTGCACTGCTTCTCCTACAGCTACTGTATTTTTCCATACTCTTCAAAATGTATTTCACATCAAATAATGTGACATTATATATTTAATATTTTTAGCTTGCATATTCAAAGAAAGACAACACTTTATTTACTTTCTTAATACATTTATGTGGTGTTATTGTGTATGATTCATCACTGCACAATACTTTACAAAACAAAATGTTAATCAATATGTAATGACTTTCTCTACATCTGAAATTACTTTTCTGCTGATGTATTCAAGGCCATGTGGGCAGAAAAACATAATAATAAAAGTGCCTTAGTCAATTTTTCTTCACTTAAAAATATGTACACATGCAGAGATGAATATTACTTCTGCCAAAATGATGTACATTCAAATGAGATGTTGATGTACATATATAAAATGAGATTTTGATGTACATATATAAAATGAGATTTTGATGTATNATATATATATTATTATTATTATTTATAATTTTTTTTTCTTTCCTAGGGTACGTTGCTTGGGCTTGGGACTCACACATTCATTCACACCTATGGCCAATTTCATATGCCCAATCCACCTAACCTGCATGTTTTTGAAAAAAAAAAGAAAAAAAAGAAAAAAGACTTTGCCTTGTTATTTCAGAACACGCCTCTGATATCCACATATATACATACATTCCAAGTGCTGTACAGAGCAAAGATACAAGTTTATTGGCTCCATTTACAAAAGTGGAAAAAGCAAAACAAATGTGTGCATGAGGGGAAAAGTATGTACAATATGAAATGCAAGAATCAATGCGGTTCACCCAAAAATGAAAATCATCTACTCACCCTCTTGTCGTTCAAAACCTGTATTATACACTTTCTATTGTAGAACAAAATAATCTGATTTCTAATTTTTACATACAATTGGAAATCAACAGTCACCAAAATTGTTTGATTACAAACATTCTCCAAAATATAATATTTTGTTTTCAAGAGTAGAAATTCATACAGCTTTGGAACAAGTGAGTAAATTACAGAATTTACGTTCTTTTTTTTTTTTCTTTTTTTTGGTGAACTATGCTAAGTTCTGAGAGTTCCAACCTTTCTCACCCTCAGACCTTCTACTGCATGTGTTAGTTTGAAAATGAGTAAAGGTCACTTGTGAAATAAGCTTTGCTTGTTTTCAAGCAGTAGACCAGGAGAGAAAAAAAAAAAAATTGAGGGATTACTCAATCAGGGTGTGACTCGACTAAAACGCGAGGAAGCCCGGGGCCTCAATGAAGTGGACAAGGCAATCTGAAAATTGATTCCGCCGGTCGAGCGCTGCAGAGCAGGACTCCTCCGCTGTAATTCCCCACATGCATTCATTAATTTCAGCAGTTGCTGGGATGCAGAGTACGTCAGATGCTTCTCTGCATGAAGTATGAACTGGAGTCCTCGCCGCGGGGCTCGGAGATCTCCTGCATCGCGGTGCCACGAGGGCTCAGGCAGTGGAATACACTTACAGTGAAATATCATCTGTGATTTGCCTCGGGAGGCTCTTGAGAAGTGTATACGCAGACAGCGGGTAATTTTGTGCTTTTATGTATCCGAAGCACGTGGAGACTGGTCTGGACCTGGCTTTATACCACTGATTCATTTATCACTCGAGAGCCTTTGGGTTTCTGCACAGATGGCTGTGCATTTCCGGTTTGTTCCACTTCGAGCGGCTCTCCGTGTGGCTCCTTAAGAGGACTTTGTGAAAATACGTATGATTTGGCTGGAGGACAGTGTCAAACTCATTTATTTTCCATAAATAGGTGCCGGACACGCACACAGGCTGGTTTATATCTGCCCCACCTGGCGCAGCCGACTCTGTCGCCGCTGAACCTTAAGCACATTTTTCATTAGTCGGCTTCTGCCGGCCAGCAATTGTGCACTGAAGGGATAAATTCAGAATCTTTCAAAAACGTGAAAACTAAAGCAGGTCAGGGGAGAGTTCCAGCCATACATCAAAGAGATTTATCCATCAGTAATGTGCATGGTTCTGGAATATTTTCTTGTGTAGTGCGGAGACTGGCCTCTCTAATGCCAAACCACCAACATAATGGAACTAAAATTGACTGCAAAGTCAGTCTATAGGCGACTGATGTATAATGTATTTATCTATTGATTTTTTTTTTCTTTGGGTAGTCATTTACTTATCCAAAGCGTTATAATAAAAACGCAGTTAGTCTTTGTATTGAAAAAAGGGGCTCAATACTTATTTACATGTAGTTTAAAAGAGGTTATAGGACTCTGCGGGGATAATTTGTCTGCATTGCTTATGTCATGTATTGATAAACAGCTTCGTGAAGTGCAATTTCTCTCACAATACAGTTTCAATAGAAATGAAAAGGAGGCAAAGATCATAGGAGTTCATGCGTTATATGTGTTTATATAATGTTTTGTTTGTATTGGATGTAATAATAATTCCTTACATTTATATAGCGCTTTTCTGGGTACTCAAAGCGCTTTACATATGGAAGGGGGAATCTCCTCAACCACCACCAATGTGCAGCATCCACCTGGATGATGCGAAGGCAGCCATATTTCGCCAGAACGCCCACCACACACCAGCTTATTGGTGGAGAGGAGACAGAGTGATGAAGCCAATCAGTGTATGGGGATGATAAGGAGGCCATGTTGGACAGAGGCCAATGGGCAAATTTGGCCAGGATATCGGGGTTACACCCCTACTCTTTTCGAAGGACATCCTGGGATTTTTATCGACTACAGAGAGTCAGGACCTCGGTTTAACGTCTCATCCGAAGGACGGTGCTTTTTGACAGTATAGTGTCCCCATCACTAAACTGGGGTGTTAGGACCCACACAGACCACAGGGTTAGCACCCCCTGCTGGCCTCACTAACACCTCTTCCAGCAGCAACCTAGTTTTCCCAGGAGGTCTCCCATCCAGGTACTAACCAGGCTCAGCCCTGCTTAGCTTCAGTGGGCAACCAGTCTTGGGCTACAGGGTGATATGGCTGCTGGTTGTAGCAGAGATTCATTTATGCATTCTGCATGATCACTCGTTAATGCAGTGTATCTCTATTGATTTGTGTCGTCAGACATGGCTGAGTGAGTGAGTGAGTGAGTGATTTATAATAATAATAATTATTATTATTATTGTTGTTGTTTATCCTCAGTTGAAAATACAATTTGATCCAAAAATCTGAGAGTAGAAAATGCTTCTGTTTTCCATTTTTTTCTAATTAAATTAAATAAAAATTTGAGTTAAAAGTTTAATTAAAAATAATTTAAGCATTTCTTAGTTTTTGGTAT
>RJVU01031169.1:993729-1020350 GCA_003731715.1 Anabarilius grahami
AAAAAAAAAAAAAAAAAAAAAAATTTTTATTAAATTAGTGTCCTAGGAATAGTGTGAAATCTCTCATTATTATTCCACATCCTGGAATTAGCATTCATCACACTTGCTGTGATTTGGAATTTAGAATTTCATTGTATATGAAAGACGGTTGCAACAGGCGAAATAAAAAAAAACCCTGTGGAGGAAAGCACTCAAATGAAAACACTAACATTCACATCTCCCTGAGGGCGCCTTTGCAATAAAAGGAGAGGGCTGATTTTCATTCAGATAGAAAGCTAGTGGGGAGCGTTTGCTGCTTTGCGCCTGTGTGATGTGGGATGCGGGCTGATCTTCAGATGGTGGCCGGGATTCTGAGCCATTTCCTCCTTTAGTTTGAGACAACACCATGCATTGCATTATTGTGTTATTCTGTTGTTTGTGCTTCCACGGCTGATTTGGTTTGAAATGAAAGATTGAAAGGGGATTTTCAGATATAGCTTACACACGCCCTACAGCAAAACTACTTCCGACTTTCCCGTTGAATATATTTGCTGAGCATAACGCATTCAGACCTGTTGAATCTTGGATAGGGTTTTGGCCAAATGCCTGTGTTTACCAAATATCACACTTGGGTTTGCAAAGGATCATTTCTTAATGGGACATTTCTACAGTGGCTGGTCAAAGCAGTGAGATGTGATGCAAACGCCCTGAACCAGCATATAAACAATAATATTTGCACTTTAATAATTCTCCACGAGAAAGTGACTTATGGATTTGACCAGCCTTATAGATTTCATGCCTAAATCCAGATTTGCTTTCACTAGAGGTGTGAAGTCAGGAGTGATTCTTTAGCAGGAAAAGGTCAAGGACAACAGGCAGGGCACTGCTGAGCTTTAATCTGTTTCATGAGAGTAGAGGCACTACTCACACCCACAGATTTCAATGCAGTTGCATTCACACTCAGTGATTTGCAGCAACAAAGTGACCTTTAGTCATTCACCTTCAATAAGAATTGGCAATTTAAGGCAACATAAGCAACAGCAAATGGTGGCTATGTGACAATTGAGCAGAAGTTAATTTTACACAACGTAGTGTGGCTACCATTGGGAGTGCAGACAGTGGATCTGACATGTTTTGATAGCTGATATCAGTTAGATAATGCTTGGTATATAGAAACATCTCTTAGCAACTAAGCAGTAAGCAATTCTTGGGCCAGGTGCAACACCTTCATCAAGGTCAGTGTGAATGCATATTGACGTACAAGTCTGTTCATTTATGAACTTGATTTATTTCTAAAG
This sequence comes from Anabarilius grahami, assembly GCA_003731715.1. Classification (NCBI taxonomy): domain Eukaryota; kingdom Metazoa; phylum Chordata; class Actinopteri; order Cypriniformes; family Xenocyprididae; genus Anabarilius; species Anabarilius grahami. The sequence continues at coordinate 995,007 of RJVU01031169.1, forward strand.
AATTTTTTAGCTTGTCTTACAATAGTCACTTTCAATTTTTTTGCTGTCTTTTTAAATTTTAAAACATTTTCATTAGCATTTTGTTATTTTTACTTCAACAAACATTTTCATCAGTGAATCTGTTTTAATTAAACTAAATTGCATTGTGCTCAGTGGCTTATAAATCAGTCACTGAGGAAAATGTGCAACCTTTGGGTTTCTAACCCTGAACCTTACCATTATCAACACCACCAACCACTGCCATCACTCTTTATAATATTACAAAACTTCACAAAATTACAAAACCAGGGGTGACCAATCCTGCTCCTGGTTGGCCAAGATCCAGCAAAGTCCAGCTCCAACCTACTGCACTTGACTAGAAGATTCTAGTACTCTTGAACTCCTTGATTAGCTGGTTTAGATAAGGTTTTATCTAAACTCTGCTGGACCTTGATCAGGGATGCCCAGTCTTGTTCCCGGAGGGCCGACTTCCAGCAGAATTGAATGCCCCAACACAGCCTGAAAGTTTCTGGTGGCTCCATCTGAAGGCTTAGGTACGTGACTGCCTAGTCAAGTCGATGACTTAGTCGGCAGCATTTGCACACAAAGGTTCCCTCCAAAACTGATTTCAGACAGGCTTCTGAGGCAACAAAATAGAGAACGCTTTAGTGATAACAATACACAATTTAAATTCCCAGCTAGAATTGAAATCAAAGTTGAAAAGTTGTTCAAAAGCATACATTTATACAACTTATTTTTTAGCTCAACTGTCATGGAATCGAAGGCACATGAAGGGATCCCAGAGGGAGCGAAGGATACATCTAAAAAATTGATCGGATGAAGGTATCTCAGTAGACAGGATCATAAGAGGCAGGATTTTTCAGCTTTCAGATGCAGCCAGTGACTCTGAAGACCTTGGTTAGCTTTTTCAATGTGTTTAATTAGGGCTGGACTTGGTCCTACAGAAGCAGGGTTGGACACTCCTGACCTTGACCATCCAGGAGCAGGATTGGACACCCCTGTCTTAGACCAAGATGGACATTTCCTCATGGTGGACATCTGCTAAACTTCCGCTCTAGTGGCATCCAGGTTATTCCGTGGTTAAACATTTAGAGGTCAGAGGCCAGTGATCATTTATCCCACAGGGTTCATACTGTTCTTTCAGGTCTATTTATTCTCACAGGGCAGCTCATACTGTGATGATCAATTCGATGTTGCATAAAGGTCATTTGATCCTTTTTAAACAAACTGAAGACTCTGATTAATAATGCATTCATGCATTGATTCCATCTGACCTTTGCATTGCAGACCAGGTCAATTATCTTATGGAGATGGAAAGTGTTCCGAAAGTTCTATTAACGTCCTAATGGTTGCATTTATCATGGTTACCGGCCTGAGGAGAATGAAACAGTAGCTTGAGGTTAGTTGTGCTAATATTTTACTCTATGTTGACAGCTAACTGTTTACTCTGCCAGCAATGGCATGTAAGGAAGTGCTCAAGGGAGGGATAATTAAAACAGGGAGTCATGATCACCACCACTTTGCCTTTTTGTCCCCTGACAATGACAAGACAGGAAGAGCTGTCGAGAAAGCCATCGGCCGGAACTGCACTAGATGTTTTACTGCAGTGGAACAGGAAGGAGTTAGAAGGCCAATTTTAAGTTCACAAAAACAACCAGTGTGCACTGAGTGAGTGGGTTCTTCCCTTCCTTCCTTCCCTTTGTATTTTCAGTCTCCATCCTTCCTTGATAATGTCCTTCCGTCCTTCCTTTATAATGTCTTTCCTTTTATTCAATATAGGCCTATCCTTCCTTCTTACTTTCCTTCCTTCCAATATTCTTTTTTCACCTTCCTTCCAATGTCCTTTCTTCTGTCTCTACATTCAAACCCCTTCCTTCCTTTTCTTACATTCTTCCTTTCATCTTTTCTTTTAATGCCCTTCTTCCCTTCCTTCCTTCCCTTTGTATTTTCAGTCTCCATCCTTCCTTGATAATGTCCTTCCGTCCTTCCTTTATAATGTCTTTCCTTTTATTCAATATAGGCCTATCCTTCCTTCCTACTTTCCTTCCTTCCAATATTCTTTTTTCACCTTCCTTCCAATGTCCTTCTGTCTTTCTAATGTCCTTTCTTCGGTCTCTACATTCAAACCCCTTCCTTCCTTTTCTTACATTCTTCCTTTCATCTTTTCTTTTAATGCCCTTCTTTCCTTCCATCCTTCCTTTCAGTGTCCCTTCTTGCTTCCATCCTTTCAGGGTCTTTATAATGCCATTTCTTAACTCCTTCCGTCAATGCCCGTCCTTCCTTCCTTACTGTCCTCCCTTCCATTCCTCCTCCTTTCCTTCCTTCCTTCCTTCCTCCATTCATTTCTTTCGGACTATTTTTTCACCTTAATTTGATCCGTTGGTCTCTCTGCAGTCTTCAGAATGATGACAGTAATATGACTTCATTCTTTCATAATAGAGAGAGATTTTGTAGTACCTTGGTACATTACAGCTCCAGTGCAGTATAAATGGTTGCAGAGCTTTTGGAAAGATCTGGTGTAATAAGGGTGATAAAAAAGACTCTTTAAGTGCCAAATGACTTTACATCATATAAAAATGTAACAGTGATGAAACATTAAGTTTCACACATTTCCATCATCCGGACTAGAACGATTGCTTCCATAATGTGTGTGCTTGACCTCAGAGCTCAGAGAGTATTGTCTTGCAGTATATTCTATCGAAAGATGCTGTCATAGACCATGTGTAAACCCCACTCCATCTTCAGAGTATCTCATTTAATTCCCCTCGGCATGACAAGAGGTTCTAATTTGTATCAGATCAAAGTAGACCAGACAGACCAAGATCCATATAATATCAGTTATTATGAAGCTGTCGGCACTGCATTACAATATACCACAAAATCAGATGATATCGTTATGTGCTGAACAACAGAAAATAATCTAATAGGCCATCCTTTACCCTTGGTGGTATCATAGTACAATCATGGTATCATATTGTAAAACTGTGGTATCAAATGATTACCATACTCATACATCATGTTATTTACACGGTCTTCTGATGGCGACACTATGACCAAAAAACAAACATAAAACAATAGGACTGTTTTTTTTGTTTTTTTTATGAGAAGTTGTTTGAACATTCAGCTTAAATTTATTTTAGGTCGAAAATAATTAAAGGTAAATAATTTAATCAAAGACATATTTATCAATTATGAAAGTACATTTTTAACTTATTTAATAATTAAATTAAAGGATATTTTTGACATACGCAAAGGATCTTAAAGGTGTGGTATTTAAGAATGACAGCTAGTGGTTGAAATGGGTACTGCAGTATTGTTTGCCCCGCCCCCTCCTCCTCAGACTCCATGCTCACACGGGATGCCAGTTTGAGGACAAGCAACAGGAGCGAGCTCAATTGACCTTTCTCCAGGGGTTTGATTGACAAGCGATCTAACCAATCAGAACGTGGCATCCGCCATTTTGTCCGACAAAGCAGCCAGTAGTTAGAAGATTAACCTCGGTGGAGTTAAACTTGCAAAATTGTGCATATTGACGTCTTTCCGCGTTTGAAACAACATTCATTCTGATGTTCATTCATGTTTATTTGATGCTAAATGGACTAGTAGGAAGAGATGATCGGTTAACGAGCCTCTTGAGCTGAGGCGTTAAAGCAATCTGTCACGACATAAAACCACAAAACGGTTTTTATTGTTTGAATTTCTTTAATAACTACACAGTTTGAAAGCTGGGACTTTGTTTAATATCATAAGTAACCTGCTTTGTCTTGTCTGTCAACGTGTTGTCAGTGTCCTCTTTGCTCTGCGATGTATTTTTCACTCTGTGTGGCATGACAGCGCCACGGCTTGTTGGACAAATCAACAGTAACTAAGGGGGGCGGGTCTTTGCGAAGGGTCAATTGACACGCGATGAGATTTACACACTGTAAGTTGATTAGTTGATTTATTGATTTACGTTGAGTAGATATCGCATTTTATTATGCTCCCGTTCGTAGAGATTTTTAGATGGATGCTGAGGCTTTTTAGGTCGGGAAATAATCTATGATCTCTGACCCAGTTTGTTTGTTTGCTGGCTTCCATGGCTGCAATTTCGCTACATGTGTTTTCCGCCGACTGGCAACCCGGGGTGGCGAAATACTATTGGGTAAATTGGTAACGTGCGGTCTTGCACAGACCGAAACAAAAACAGAAATTCCGACACGGAATGCACATTTCAAAGTAAAATAACTGGCTGTAGCAATGGTTTTCAGAGAAACGAGTATGTGAACTCAGCATGTTTCCTAAATATCTGCAAACATATTATGGTATTTTTATGCTTTAGTACAGTCAAAAACTTACATACAGCACCTTTAAAGTTATAACATGATGAATAACTTAGTATTTTCTTTCACATTAAAGATCAACTAAAGTAATGTTTATATCAGTAAGTGAAAAAAAAAAAAAAAGGCAAAATACGGTTTTCAATTTGATAAACACATCCTCCAGCACCATCTCAAGCTAAGTCAGCATTTAAGTAGTGATTTATCCATGGGATTGTAAACACAACTGTACAATAGCCTTGCAGCTGTGATGTTACTGTGTGTGAGTGGATTTATAAAATGTATAAAACTCTCTGCAGACTGGAGCAGGTGGTGTTTAAAATCAGTATTTTGTAAATGAAGTCTTCACAGAATGCAAGTATCACATATTAAATGCAAAAGAGTCCTTTTGTTGTTTGCTGTCTTTTTCTCAGCCTATCCCACTTTGCTGGGACTTTTTGAAACCCAGGTTTTGTGTTAATACTAGAGTTACTGGTCAGGGCCGTGAAAGCCTCCATCACTGTGCATTGTCAGCAGTTGGAATCATTCAGCATTGCTTTTGCTGAGGAACGTAATACATTTTTTTTTTTTAGTAATACAGTTATGTGGACTGCTGATACAGGCCTGGCTGCATTTGTTTTTATGGGTAATATCATAAATTTCTTCTCACAGGTCAATGAAGAGAAAAAGTGGCAAAGAGAAAGAGAAAAATAAGCACAAAAATCACACTCTCTCTTTTTCAAACACTGCCAAGTGTCTCAACCCCTCTCACTGCATTTTAATTTCTCCTTTCACAAAGAAACTTGTGTGCTCCATCTACTGGTAAGGAGTAAACTTACAGTAGTTGTGAACTAGTTGAAAAAACAGAGGCATAGATGGATAGATCGTGTGTGAGTGTAATACACGTATGAATCATTCATGAATGAATCATGAAAGACTGTAATTGCTTTATAATTATTCCTTTTGTATTCTATAGAAAAATGAAAGACATGCAGGTTTGAAAGTAAATGATGAAAGAATTATTTGTGTGTGAGTGTGTGGTGGTTTTAGCATCATATTTAAACAGAAAACAACTACACAAAAAATGCAATAAAAGAGACCTTATTAAAGTCAATCACTGCCAGTGTTTCATCCTGTGTGTCATGAAAATTTAAAGATGATTCAGTGAGCAGACATCACCAAAGCGTGCTTTACATCCCAGTGCAATTAATTTTCGAGAGCATGATTCTTGAAAACGTCAGAGCTTGCATGTGCTGGAGAGATAAGGAAGTTAGTTTTTTTTATAATAAATAAGAATGTTTTTAAGATGCTCTTCTGTTTTCCTCTGTCATATTGCATTTGTTTTTATATTGCAATACATTGGAATTAAAATATTAGGTTACACTTTATTTTAATGTGTCCTTTTTACAGTGTAATTAAGTACTGAATAATATAATTAACAACATGTAGCCTACTTACTATATAATTAGGGTTAGGATTTGGTTTAAAGTTAGTTGTATGCCTAATTTCAGCCTGGCCTCATTGTTAATATGTAGGTATTAATACGTAACTTTCAAAGACACAAAACGTACGTTTGGATAGGTACTGAAACGTACAACATGGACGTATTGGCAGCGTTTAAACATATCATTATTACGTTTTTACAGCGAAAAAATTTAAAATATTTACGAATCTTTCATGTCATAAAGACATATGTATAATTTACCTTTTTATCATTTTATAGATAAATGTAAGATCCATAAACCCCACCCCAAACCTAAACATACCCATTTTACATATAATATTAAAAGAATAAAACATAATGGACAGAAATGTGTAGGAAAATTAAAATTTTAGTAACAATATATAGCATTATAACGATATTTTGAGTCTCTAATTCTACACCTAATCCTAATCCTACCCATAACCATTTCTTAAAACTATGCACTGTAATAAATAAAAAATAATAAGTGCCGTAAACCACGTCGTAACGCTTCTAGAGGGCGCAACTGTCAAATCTGAATCGTAAGCGTGGGCTTTGACAGTGACGTTAGCTGTTAAGAATGAACATGAAGATCGCATGGGTAAAGGGCTGAATTTGGATCTGTTTCTTGTAAACAAATAGATTCTAAAGATTTGGAATACAGCGAACAAATAAAATTGATGTGATTTGTGAATTTATGTTGTGTTTTGGTGTATCTTATGGCTGTATTGTCAGTCGCTGCATAGGAGAAAACACCTTCATATGTCGCACATGTAACAAACAAACGAAATATTACAAAAAAGGTTAAACAATTACAGAAACGTTGTTCATTTTAAGGTTTTAAAGTGTAATCTTGTTTAACATTATGTAATCCTCCGAAACGAGTTTGCAGCACAAGAAATGTTATTTCATATTAAGTAAGCTATGAGTAAACTGCATTTAATAAAGTATTTTACGTTTTTTTACGTAAAGTATTTTACGTTTTAGTGCTATAAATACGTAGTAAAATAGTAACTATACGTGTGGTAGAACCACATTTTACGTAAAAATACACACGTATTCTTATGAGATCACGTTAATTTACTGTTATTACTATCATAACTACCAAATATTTCATTTTACTGCTACACTCAATTTGAATGCATCCAGGTTAAATTTGATCAGTTTATTTTTTAATTCTAATCCCTCTGCTGACTTTGTAATACGCTTAAACAATAACGAGGCATTTGACACTGATCGAACTTTGCGGCTGTGATTGCGATGATGTCAGGTGCTTTTCGGCATGTTCACCGAGTGTAAACAGAAAGAGGAAGCAACACCCTCCCGTCCCTGTGTGGAAAACAAATTGCCTTCTTTCCGGGGATTCTAGCAGAGTTTTGGAGCACTGAGCATGGATCAGAGCGCATAGAGGATGTGTAATGAGTTCCATGCTTGTGAAATCATAAACAGGATGGAGGCAGCCCGAAGCCCAGGAACGCTCTCAGCCACTGAACGCCGTCTTTTAAAGCTCCACTATTCCCCAGATGGATTGCATGCACGCCACACTAACTCTCTGCTTCGCTTGCCAGAGGTGTTTGTTGTTCAGTCTCTCTAACCCCCTCAACCTTCCACCCTCTACATACACCCTTCTCTTTTAAAATATTGGAGCCAGATAAACATGTTTGATCCTCATCTCTGGCTTCACCTGAGCACTGAGGGGGGAATCTGATCAAGTTAAGGCAACATGATGCATTGAGATGTTTTAATTTCTCGGCTTAACCATAACTTCATAATTGTCCTCAGTAACACTACTTTGTTTAGCCATTTTGAACATGTATATTAACTAAATGTAAAATACAACAGTATAAACAGAAATACATAAAATTTTAATTTACATACAGTGGTGATCAGAATTATTGGCACCCTTGGTAAATATGATCAAAGATGACTATAAAAGTAAATCTGCATTGTTTATCCTTTTGATCTTTAATTCATAAAATTAGCAAAAATCTTAACCTTTCATTGAAGGAAAAGAATTGAAAGTGGGGTGGAAAATCACATTATGAAATAAATGTTTTTCTCCAAAACACGTTGGCCACAATTATTGGCACCCCTAGATTTTTTTTTTATGAGTAAAATATCTCTGAAGTATATTCCCATTCATATTTACGTTTTTTTGGCACACCAGGGTGATCATGAACATGAAATTGTCCAGCCATGACTTACTGTTCCACCGGAGTATAAACATGAGGAAACACAAAGACCAAATTCCGTAATCATTCATCACAATGAGTAAAACCAAAGAATATAGTTATGATGTGAAGCAAAAGATTATTGAGCTTCAAAAACAGAAATGGCTGTAAGAAAGCTAAAGCATTGAAAATCCCCATTACCACCATCAGGGCAATAATTAAGAAGTTCCAATCAACTAAAGATGTTACAAATCTGCCTGGAAGAGGACGTGTGTCTAAATCGTCCTAATGAGTGGTTAGGAGGAAAATTTGAGTGGCCAAAGACTCTCCAAGGATCATAGCTGGAGAATTGCAGAGATTAGTTGAGTCTTGAGTCTCAGAAAGCCTAAAAAAAAGATCAAACAGCCCCTACATCCCCACAAGTTGTTCGGGAGGGTTTCAAGAAAAATCCTCTGCTTTCATCCAGAAACAATCTCCAGCATATTCAGTTTTCAGACAAGATTGGAACTTCAAATGGGACCTGGTTCTATGGCCAGATGAAACTAAAAAAAGAGCTTTTTGGCAGCAAACCCACCAGATGGATTTGGTGCACACAGTGATAAAAAGTACCCCATGCCCACGGTTAAATATATACTGCAAGAGTATTATTTAAAGTAACCAATAATGTACTGCTTTGTTAGTCACATGACCTTTTATTTTCTTTTTCAGACTCTTTCCTGAGGTTACCCTCCATATATTGCTCTATTAAACATATTTTAAACATATTTACAGTATCTTTGGTAAGTAAATTAAATGTTTTTGTTTACTGATTTACTTTATCTAAGATAGTTTACAGAAAATTGAGAAAATATGAGCATGGCTACACTGTACTACAATGGAAAAATTGCTGTATAGCAACTCTGTACTAGAAGGGTTTGCATTTTTTATGAGATTATTTTAATCATATTTTAATTTAATTTATTTATGATCGTATTTCTTATTTTCAGGCAAAAATGAATATGAGAATATTTTATGGAAAGAGAAAGAGCAGTGCACATTAACTGTTCCAGATGATTAGGTGAGAAAGTTCTGAATGTTTTTTTTTTTTTTTTAATGGTTAAGGAACAATGTCAAATAACCTAATGATTCACACAATTGTAATTTGTTTTCTTTGAGAAGTACTATTTTTGCTAGAGGATATTTTTCATTATGGTACACAGTTTCAATATAACAACTTTTCTTTTTTGTTTTGGTTACACTTTATTTTACAGTGCCGTAGTTACATTGTAATTACTCAAATAAGTACTGAGTACTATTAATTAACTACATGTACTTATTATAGAGTTACAGTTAGGGTTAGGGTTAGGTTTAGGGTTAGTTACTTGTAATTATGCATAATTTACTGTTTTTACTTTAGTAAGTACATGTAGTAAAATGTAACTACGGCACTGTAAAATAAAGTGTTACCTTTTTTTATCATTTTTTAAAATTATTATTATTTCCTCTTTGTTTGCTTTCTTTTTTTTTCACCTTTTTATGTCAAGAACAAATCCACTGTTTGAACATAATGCATGCCATACAGGGCTTTGATATTGTGATATAAGCGAAAACATGAATTACATGAATTTATTGTATATTCATTGGCCTCAATGACTCACAAATGTAATCTGAACATTAAAAAGTAAAAAAACAAAACTAAAGAGCTTTTAACATCACCATACAACACATAACAAACACAGATGACAAAAGCAACAACAACAGCATAAAATAACACTAACCACATAACTAATTCATGCTGCAACTCATGCTGGGAGCTCATGTCACTTAATATGATACTGTTTGTACTCTGTTAGATGAGTTGGGACAACATTCTTGGGATTATTCTTGGTCTAACATGTTTTTTTTTTTCTAATGAAGATTCAGAGAAAATTCACATTTCTTACATCTGTTACTCAACAGCTCTATATGCTAAATAAAATTTAATAGATTTTTTATAACGCAGGTTGATCGCCATCTTCTCTAGTTGCTGCNTACTCTGTTAGATGAGTTGGGACAACATTCTTGGGATTATTCTTGGTCTAACATGTTTTTTTTTTCTAATGAAGATTCAGAGAAAATTCACATTTCTTACATCTGTTACTCAACAGCTCTATATGCTAAATAAAATTTAATAGATTTTTTATAACGCAGGTTGATCGCCATCTTCTCTAGTTGCTGCATGTCTTTGTGTGTAAGACCAAGGAAACAGCAGTAAAGAACTTCAGAAGCACTTTTATTTTCATTTCTCCTTGTAGAAGAGTGAAAGGAAAATGAGAGCAACTCAAAAGCCATGGGGAGACATAAAATAATGCAGGGCAATTTGTCATCCAAGAAGCCAAGGCCAACCTCACTGTGGCTTGGAGAATGATATTAACACGGTAATTAGCAGCAACATGTGTGCAGTGTTTCCTAATAGAGTCTGCCTAATCTTGTTATTAGTCATTCAATTAATGACAAACCAATGATGCAGGTTTTCACGTAGGGGCCCCATATGTGTTTCTCAGAGGCCTCCGAACAGTACAGTTATAATCACCTCTCTCTCGAGTCTGAGCCGGTAAACTCAAAGATCCTCTCAGTTAGACGCCACAAATAGAAGCTTGTATTATGCAGGAAAGGAAAAAGGAAATGCACTACAACCATTATAGTTTTTTCCCATTTGTATTGTGTTCAGTAAATGTTACTTGTTTCTGAACTGTTGATACCTCGCAAGTGTAAGATGTTAAATAATGCCCAATTAAGACTCTAAAATAAGAATACCAGTCCATTTGAATTTCTCTCCTGGGATCAGCAGTGGTAAAGTGTTGAGTGTTTTACTTGTAACAATTTCCCATAAAGCATTTCCCGCTCATGTATTAAAATCTATATTTCTTGTATGTAGCATGTCTGATTCTGAGTCATAAATATTCATATTTTTAAATATACCTGTGTAGGCAGGAAGACAACATAACACAGAGCTTTTTTTTTTTTGAATCACTGATGAACACTAGCTATGTTGATTGTTACTAATTGTCTTTGTGAGTAAAGTTGACATTTGGAGTATAGATATATATATATATATACTGTATATACAGTGAAACCAAAATTTTTTACTAGTGGGTGCAGGACACTATAGTTCATTTATGTAAGTGAGGATAGCAAAATAAAGTAAACTGTGACATATTATACCCATATTACTACCAGTAAAATTTATAAAAATTTGAAACCAAAAATTATTCCGACACTTTGACCTGACCATGTTTTGCTTAAGTGTTATCTGACATAATTAAGATATTTTTTTTTAAGACACAGTTTAACTCAGATCTTGTCATATTTCATTACCATTTTTTTTAAAGCTGCTGTCCGTAAAATTTGCCACTTAGTCGGCATCTCCGTTTGAAACTTGCAATTGCAGTTATATGCGGAATTATTATCTTTACGTGCATTGTGCATCGGCACAGCTCCTCAGCGGATGAATCTAATGTTTGCTGTCAGTCAGCACACAGGTGTGGATACTGTACTTCGGAATCACAGATTGTAGTCTTGAAGTATGACCAAAGTAGGAATTTTCACCAGAAAATGTCATCTGAACAAGCANACATAATTAAGATAATTCTTTTCTGACATAGTTTAACTCAGATCTTGTCATATTTCATTACCATTTTTTTTAAAGCTGCTGTCCGTAAAATTTGCCTCTTAGTCGGCATCTCTGTTTGAAACTTGCAATTGCAGTTATATGCGGAATTATTATCTTTACGTGCATTGTGCATCGGCACAGCTCCTCAGCGGATGAATCTAATGTTTGCTGTCAGTCAGCACACAGGTGTGGATACTGTACTTCGGAATCACAGATTGTAGTCTTGAAGTATGACCAAAGTAGGAATTTTCACCAGAAAATGTCATCTGAACAAGCAAGTAACATGTCTGCCACTTTTGTTCTGACCAACTGAGGGGAAAAGCATTAGCCTACAATAAATCGCGCTGCCAATGGTGATTAAATCTAACGATCGCTTAGCTCATATCGCATCAAACCGTGCAAATTATTATTTTTGTTATACTTTGTTGTCAATTTGTTAATGATAACAACATAATTGCGTGACTGTGTATTTAGTGTGTATTAGCGTTACCTGTAGATTTCAATTTCTGTAGCCACTCCACAATCTGAAGTCTTTTGCTTTTTGACCACGGCTGAAGCAGTTGTCACTGATGATTGTCATTTGGACCTTTCTGAATTACAATCCGCCATCAAAATGATAAGTTTAATTATTGCAGCTATTATTGCAGCTGCTGTGAGAAAAGGCTATAAATGATCCGCTACCAGCAGCATCCTATATGCATAGTGTACTAGCAGGGACTCCTTTCTTTTTGTTTACAGACGTGACTCTTCACTACAAGGGTAACCCTAAAACTAACATAACAGAACCCCCTGTAAATCCCAACATAACACAACATTAAACACTAACTTATGTCTCCCTATTTTAATCTTGTGCCAAAACACACAAAATAACATTTAATTTAACTGAATTTCAGCATTTATTTATACAGTCTAACGCAAAGCATGCTGGGAATTAGAAATCTGCTGCAACTCAACTCAACTCAATCATATTAAGTTCAGCTTACTACAATGACATTTTGAGTTCACACAACTTTGTTCTATTAAGTACAATGAACTTGCATTATTATTTGAGTGAAATAAATCTTTTGACATATAAGAGGTTATTGTACAATAAAAATATTCTGTAAGTTTCAGAACGCAAAACTTCCTTGTTAGTCCAAAGAGTTTTTATTGAAACCAAGCTCCCAAAATGACACGTTTCACATTTTGTCTCAGTATGATGTCATTGTGTGACAAAAGACCACTTCTGCAGAATCAGATCAATGCCTACTTTTACATCATTGCCTCTTTAGCCCCGCCCACAGTTCCGCGCCTGTCATGTAGTAAATACGAGAGAGATGCAAACACAGGATTACTCCAGCCACAAAATGATAGAGACGCCTCTGAGGATTACAAGAGGTTTTGCAATGCCAATTTGTGGAAAAACACAGTCTTTACATTCAGTGGCGTAGCACAAATCCGCGAGGCCCTTGGTGCCCGTCTGCTACGCCACTGTCTGCATTGTCTTCCTTGTGACCCTAGGAAAGTCTGGATGAACTTTATTTTTAACGAAGTTTCAGATTGCATCAATAAGACATGGCTTGTGTTTGCTTCATTTTACTGTGGATTTGTTTTTTAACAGGTTTTAAACACAGTTCGATCCAGCCTAAATAGTTTTAATCTCACAGTTTAGTACATTAAAACTGCATTAAAAAGATAGAACATAATTTATGTGGTCTTGGTCATGTGAACCAGCATCACTAACAATTTAGTATCTTGACTCACCTTTTGTCTGTCTGGAAGCGCTACGTATAAATATCTAGAGAAAGTACAAATGAGATTTGAGAGTCACTGCAAAAGGTGTGATTTTCAACTGAAGTTATATGGACTATACGTTTACTGTATGTACTTTTGTCTTTTCTTGAGGTTTATAGCTGTACAGAAAAGAGCAGTACTAACATTCTGCACAAATCTCCTTTTGTGTTCCAGGGCAGAGAGAGAAAAAAAAAAATCATACAGGTTTGGAGTGACATGAAGGTGACAGAATTTTCATTTGTGGTTGAACTGTTCAACCAAAACAATGGCAACATTATTTACCAGCTAGAGGAGCAGCTGTCTTTTTTTCAGTGTTACGTGAATCCCACCTGTCTGGTCCTGTTCTGACAAGAATCAGACAAAAAGTGATTTTCTTTATTTCTGTCCTCTCTCTCTCTCTCTCTCTCTCTCTCTCTCTCTCTCTTTTTTTTTTTTTTTTTGAGTGCACCTGCGACAGTNCAGGGAGAGATTTTTTTTAATTAATACTTTGATTCTTTCAGCTAAAACTGATTATTTTGAGGGCAATTAATCAAACTTCAGACGCAATGAAAGCATGGGCCTGGAAAAAAAAAAATCTATTTTTGCTGATTATATTTTAATCATGGTTTAATTATTTCTGTTTTGCCTTAATTGGTCTCATTTAAAGAACTACTCTGCTCTGCTAATGTAAATTGAGTCACATTTATTCCCTCTGCTCATGAAACGTTTCACAGTTGTCAGTTATGCAGTCCAATCCAGTGTATTTGCATGTGCTGTGGCAACACATTCTCACTCCCAACTCGTCACGTACGGACGCTTGGTCAGGACCCCTTGAACCTTTTTAGCATCATTTTTCAATGAGCAGGGTACTCCAATAGACTTCTTTAGGTATCAAAAACTGAAGCATTTTCAAGCACTTAGCATGTCACTCACTGTAAAACAAAAAAGTGAAATTAGTTCAAAAAGTTAATTGTACTGAATAGAAACAAGTTAACTCCAAATAACTGAATAACGGATTGTATTAAGCTGAACCTAAACTGAATGCATTGCAATTGGAAGAGATTAGAGATAATGTGATGTTTATGCAATCAAGTTGGAGGACTTAGTCAATATTTCGATTAATTGACATGTTTGTGTATAGCACAAAAGTTTAAACTTCTGCAAACTGAAGGCCTGTTCACATCAAGAACGACAACTATAAAAATAACGATAACTATACTAGCGTCCACGCTAGCGGATGATTTCATTCTGTTTATTCTAAATGTGCAGTTTATGTTGTCTGCCCCTTTAAATATTCAAGCTTTTAAAAGCAGGATAGACTCTGATTGGCTGTCAATGTTTTTATCATTCATCTGCTGGAAAAAAATTGGTTCTGAAAGTGATGCCAACGATATTGTTCCTCTATGTGCCATTACTTGTGGTGTTTGGATTCTTCTATTCTATTATGAACCAATTTTAGAACAATTTATTTGTTGTTATCATTATAGTTTTCCTCCTTGCTGTTAAAGGGGTCTGATTACCTCAAATGTTTTGAGTTCTGCCAACTTGTTAGGGTTTACAATGCTATTATGACACTTTAGGAAACCTTTTCTTGATATAAAACATGTAACATGCAAATACAAGTTCAACATGTTCATACCTAATATATATATATATATATATATATTTGATATGAGGATATATATTATAACATTTATCTATACAAATTCTGTATATTTATAATTTAACATTTAATCCACTTTTCATGCACTTCCAGACGATGAGGACTCAGGCTTGAATTGATATGGTATATATACATTGTTTTCTTGGTAAGTCTTGGGTCATGCTTTGGCTTCAAGCTGTTTTATGTTTTGGATTATTGTGTTTCACCCCTGCATTTAGAACGAATCTATTCTCTCCAAGACTTCGATCTTTACCACTGTTAGTCCTAAACAGATATTCCACACATCACTTCTTGCATGCAGCCCACAAAGCTTCAGGCCCCGAACTCAAACAGAGCTAGCTGAGTTTTCTCAGCCAGCCAAAGACATGCCCACAAAAACATCCTAGAACAATATCACCCAGAGCAAGTTATAAAAGCTACTTTTCATTGGCATTTCCCTGCCTGTTGTGTTCTTCCAACATGTTGCATATCCTGTTACACACTCTGGAATTTACCACATTTTTCCTGTGTTTTTTGAAAGAATATGTACTGCGCTGTGTGAATAGAAGAGTTTGGGTGGTAGGGGGCTTTTTTCAAGCTTACAATGACGTTGAAATTGTGGAAGTCAACTCAAAAGGAAAATCCTGGCTTCAGGAAAAACTGTCATTGTTGCAGTGTTGCGCTTTTACCTGCAGGCACCGTATTTTCCTGTCTGTTCCTCTCAAAGTGATTCATGGTCTAAAGATGGCACTTTAGAGGCTGTTGGGATTATGGAGGTTTATAACTACCTTTGTAAACAGTAGGAAGTGGGAAATCAGCAGGCAGCTGTGCTGTGTGTCTAAAGTCGCTTTAAGGCAGGTCTGTTCACTCTGTGGCCATCTTGGTAATGCCTCCGGGCAGCTGTTTTCTAGGTAGGTAATGCAGCTCCCATCTACTTAAATGGGGAAAGGCTAGACATTTTTCGTGTCAAGATCAGTGGTGATTCTTTAGGGGTTTTAGCCCACTACTTGAGCAAGAGTTGATGTGTTGCCTTAAGTGCAAAGGTTGCATGTTTGAATCTTGTTCAAGTGACACTTAATGTATCTTTATGTTTCAGTTTTAACTGTACTGGTAAGCAGAGGATACAGAATAACCTAAGATGGCTGTCATTTTATTGTTATTATTACTCGTATTCATTTAATTTGACGTATGCATTCAAAATGTCTGTATGATATCATATGAACACATTTTTTGCACTTTACTGTTCTTAATTACTTAATAATATTCATGTGGTATCTTTTATTAATATGTCTTCAAAAATATGGCTTCACCAACAAAGTAATGTGGTAAAGAAAATCATGTCATGTCGTGTGGTACAGAAAATCAAGCAAGTCATGTGGTGCGACCAGCATGTGGTACAGGAAATATCATAGACAGGCCAATATGCCCCTTAATGTAGTTTGGCATTTGCATAACTAGACAAGGACATTTCGGGTTGTAAAATGTCATGTGATGCAACTAACAGGTAATGCTTCTATGACAGTTCTTTTTAAGTGAATTGTGAAACTTTATTGCCTACTTCCTCCTTATTAAGCATTACATTACAATTTCTTGCATTCATTTAATTTTTCTAAGAGTTGTAGGCTACATATCTTTCCTTTTCTGTCTTTGATGCACACTTCAGCTAAATATTATTATTATTTTTTTTTTTTTTGCATTTCTATGCTTTAGAGAGTTATCTGAATCTAAATCACAAACACATGCAAAAAAATTGAAGCAATTGGATCCTTTTGATGAAGTCCAATTTGTATTTCTCTAAATGCTGGTGGTCCGGGTTGCACTGAATCAAAGGTTGAATGCATTTAGCTCCTAGCAATGGAACATCAAGGAAAACTTAATTTCCCTTGTAATTTTCTTAGCAGGGAATAGCTACACTGAGAAGCTCAAACAGTAGGTAGCTGGTGTTTTCCAACTTTCTGTGAAAGCAAGAGATTAAAAAAAAAAAAACTTGCTGCGTGTCCCTCCACACTGCATGTGGGTGTAGGGATGTAGTTCTTGAGACTCTTTGCTTAACACTACCTGACAACTTGGTTGACATCTCAAAGAGTTCCTTAATATATTCTTAAACCTTTTGGCATCTCTTTCCTGCCCCAAATCTCATGAATAAAGCATGGGGCCCAGTCAGCAAGTGAGCAGTAGGAGAGGCGGCCAGCCTCCATCCATCACTGTCTCCCTGCCTGGCTGGCAAGCCGGCCACATCAGTTCCCCCAATAACCACCCCCCTCCTTTTCCCTGTCAGTAAACAGGTAGCAGAACTGCAAGAGCAGGTGGAGGAGAGAGGGAGGTTGCAGGCATTTAGCAAGCCATGAATCTTCAGAAGTCAGTCCTGCCTGACCTGGCAAGGCTTGCTGTTGGTATATGTAAAGTAGCTCTTTACTTAAAGAATCTGAAAGTGCTACTGTAACTGTCTTTTGACAGCACAATCTGACATTTTTACTTTATAGAGATGTGCAAGGATTTATACTGCTGTTTTAACCAATGCATTGAGTCTGGCCCACAATATAGTTTATCTAGCCAAAAACCAACCAGTTAGAAAGGAAAAGCTGTTTGACCACCATGTAAAATGACTACAGTATTTAGTCAGTGATGCTATAATAATATACCAGTGTCCCAAATTATGGCACAGAAATACCCCACGCTGTCAGCGGCGGTTGCAACAATCTATTCGCAGCAGTTTAGATTTTATTAACAAAAAACTCATAGTGTACTCAGGACACTTATACTAAAATAAACAGTTGCCTTAGTTACTCATTCTCACTCTGGTTTGTTATATGGTTACTCATTAATTCCCTTGATAAGTTGTGTTCATCTAATTAGCTTTGTTTGCTCCTTGTATTTAAGTTCCTGTGTTTCAGTTCGAGATGGTTGGTTTTTATTAACGTTAGTGTCAAGTTTTCTGAGTTTTCCTGTTTTCTGCATATTCTAAATAATGAGTATTTGTGTTTATCTGCTATTTGACCAGCATAAAGTGTTACCAATATTTTTTTTACTAGAAAAGCAATGTTTGTCAAGACACACTTTGAATGTTGGCTGCACTCTAAAAAAATCAGTAAAAATAGGCCACAATGTACTGTATTAATTTGTACATTTTTTACATGTCTTTTACCTGTATTTTGAATTTTGAACTTCATTGCATTGTGTTTTAGGGTTAACGGAAATGTCCGTAAAATTGCTGGATAATGTAATAAGCTGCCAGTACTTTTTTTTGTTATTTCTCGGATTTATTTTTAACAGTGTTGGTTGACTATACAGTAGAAATGCACTTTTTTATTTATTTATTTCTTATTTATTGCTGATACCTGATTAGAGAGAAAAGGCTGTTGTCTTCCCTTTTGCCAAATAGATAGGAAAACTTCAACATCCATAATGCACTGTTGCCATGCAAGGCCACTCCCACCATTTGCTATGGATATGCTTGACCAGAGTAAAATACAGCCTTGCTTTAGTAGGAAATACTTCTTAGCAAACTTTTAGTCATAATGTTGTTGACTTGTATTGTTCCTGGGTGCAAGACTTTAAAGAGCAAGCATTTAGTGGGACTGAGTTTCTTTTGGTTTCAAATTTCCTGTGAAGGATCCAGCACATTGTAAGCAGTGGCTAAAACCTGTGTAGAATTGTAAATATGGAGAGAACGCTATGATGGAAAATCTGAAAAACCTCTCTGTTTGTAGTCAACATTTCAAACTGGATGACCAGTAACACGGTGTTTTTGGCCAAACGGAGGGGAAAAACTGAAAGAAAACTGCCTTTCAAAATGAATGAAGGCTGCTGCCATAGTGTTCCATTTTTACCATAATGCTGTTTAAAGAGTAGACATAGTACGAAACAAATTTTAGTGATAAACCTACCCTTACAATAATTGTTCTGTAAATAGCCCTCTGTCAATCCGACTGTTTGTGGACGGGGATACGAAACTGCAGAACTATAATCTGTAGTTTTATACAAAAGCCTTGTAGCGCTTTGCATCATCTGGCCGTTATGTGCTGACAAATAAACCACCAGGTGAATTTCTCAGTCCAGGTAACATGAAGAACGAGTAAATGTTGTTAATTTGCATACCGACATTCTATCAATGCAAAGCGAGCTGAAAAACGGTGAAGTTACACTTTAATGTCTACAACAACCTCTGTAGTCCCATTTAGCCTCTTGTTAGCAAGCACTTTTGTCAAGACAAGTAAAAGCTTTAAAAAATGCAAGGGGTATTACGGATGTATTTTATGTTATTGAATAAAATATTTCAGACATTTAACTAAAAACACATTAAAAAACCTCATTGACATTTGTACAATGAAACTGGGAGTGCTAAAATGCTAACTCATTTTCTATGATTTGGCCTAAAAATGTACCATCCCTGCAGAACTCTAATGTTATTTCTATGTTCCATTTCTTCTGATTTATTAGATTGTGATTTGAACTGTGAATGAAGAAAGAAAACACACATCCTGCTTATTATTGCAATATGTTGATGGTTTCGATAACCACATTAGCAAATAAATGTCTACATTAAATGCTCCTTTATTCACTAGGAACAAGTTCCTGTTTCAATGCTACAACTTCATTCTAATCATTCTGCAGTGCAGGCTAGCAGTTGTGGCACAGGCTCGAATGGCAGCAGCACATTACTGAGAGATCAGAGACCAATGCTCGGTGACTGAAGTAATACAGAGAGGTGTCATGTCACATTTTCACCTTCTCACCTCCACGTCACCCAACAACCCAGGCTGTTTAATGGCAACATCAGGGGGCCAGTGCCTCTGGCTGGCAGAGAAACAGGCATTAGCCTCTAGCAATATCCGTGTCAGGGCTAAGATGCACAACCTCTTGCTCGGTTGAGACAGAGGGAGAGATGAGGGAAGAATGTCTCAGCAAGAGGTGAGACTTCAATACCGAAGATTCTATTAACCTGCTGCTAAAAGACATGAGTATGTGGGTGTGGGACACTAAAGAGCTGGATTTAGTGTTCTGGAGGTTGAAGAGATAGTTTGCTAGTCAATATGAAACTCCAGAACCAATGATTTATATTATATATATATATATATATATACACACTACGTTCAAAAGTTTGGGATCGGTAAGATTTTTTATATTTTTAAAATAAGTTTTATCTGCTCACCAAGACTGCATTTATTTAATTAAAAATACTGTAAAAACAGTAATATTGTGAAATATTATTACAATTTAAAATAACTATTTTCTATTGGAATATAATATAAAATATAATTTATCTCTGTGTTGGAAAAGCTGAATTTTCAGCATCATTACTCCAGTCTTCAGTGTCACATGACCCTTCAGAAATCATTTTAATATGATGAAATGCTGCTCAAGAAACATTTATTATTATTATCAATGTTAAAAACAGTTGTATACTTTTTTTTTCAGGATTCCTTGATGAATAGAAAGTTCAAAAGAACAGCATTTATCTGAAATACAAAGCTTTTGTAACATTATACACTACCGTTCAAAAGTTTGGGGTCAGTAAGAATTTTAATTTTAATTTTTTTGAGAAGAATTTAAAGAAATTAATATTTTTTTTCAGCAAGGATGCATTAAATCAATCAAAAGTGACAGTAAAGACATTTAAAATGTAACAACAGATTATATTTCAAATAAACGCTGTTCGTTTGAACGTTCTATTCATCAAAGAATCCTGAAAAAAAAAATTGTACACAAATATTTTGTACATCTGTGCACAATAAATGTTTTTTGAGCAGCAAATCAGCATATTAAAATGATTTCTTAAGGATCATGTGACACTGAAGACTGGAGTAATGATGCTGAAAATTCAGCTTTGCCAACACAAGAATAAATTACATTTTCAAATATTTTCAAATAGAAAACAGTTATTTTAAATTGTAATAATATTTCACAATATTTTAATTAAATAAATGCAGCCTTGGTGAGCAGACGAAACTTCTTTATAAAACATTACAAATGTTACCGATCCCAAACGTTTGAACGGTAGTGTATATATAATGTAATTTTTTTAATATAAAGAAATGTCTTTATATCACAAGTAGTTGTAAGGGAAGTGTTGCAAAATAAGAAGGCTAGATGAAAAGACAATGATTACATTTTGATGAAAGATTACAAAGATATTTTATTTCTTTGGACTGATATAGTGGTTATATGTATACATACAGGTGCATCTCAGTAAATTAGAATATCATGAAAAAGTTATTTTTTTCTGTAATTTAATTCAAAAAGTAAAACTTTAATATATTTTAGGTTTATTAGACATAAAGTAAAATATTTCCAGACTTTTTTGTTTTCATTTTGATGATTACACCTTGCTGCTCATCAAAATCAAAAAATCAGTATCTCAAATTATTAGAATATTTAATTTCAAGTTCTATTAAATTACAATTCTCAGGGTATAAATACTGGGTTTAGGTCAGTAATCCCAACAGCAGTCATGAGTAAGTCTGCTGACTTGACAGAAGACAATCATCAAGACCCTCTACAATGAGGGTAAGCCACAGAGGGTCATTGCTGAAAGAGCTGGCTGTTCGCAGAGTGCTGTGCCAAAGCATATTCATGGAGAGTTGACTGGAAGGAAAAAGTGTGGTAGGAAAAGGTGTACAAGTGAAAGGCATGACCGCAGGCTTGAGAAAATTGTCGGGCGAAGCCGATTTAAGAACTTAAGAGAGCTTCAAAAGGAGTGGACTGAAGCTGGAGTCAGTGCATCAAGAGCCACCGCACACAGACGTCTTCAGGAAATGGGCTACAACTGTCACATTCCACGTACCAAGCCACTTCTGAACCAAAGACAACGTCAGAAGCGTTTTACCTGGGCTAAGGGGAAAAAAAACTGGACTGTTGCTCAGTGGTCCAAAGTCCTCTTTTCAGATGAAAGTAAATTTTGCATTTCATTTGGAAATTAAGGTCCCAGAGTCTGGAGGAAGAGTGGAGAGGCACAGAAACCATGTTGCTTGAAGTCCAGTGTGAAGTTTCCACAGTCAGTGATGATTTGGGCTGCCATATCATCTGCTGGTGTTGGTCCACTGTGTTTTCTGAAGTCCACAGTCAACGCAGCCATCTACCAGGAAATTTTAGAGCACTTCATGCTTTCTTCTGCTGACAAGCTTTATGAAGATGCTGACTTCATTTTCCAGCAGGATTTGGCACCTGCCCACACTGCCAAAGGTACCAAAAGCTGGTTCAATTACCATGGTGTTACTGTGCTTGATTGGCCAGCAAACTCGCCTGACCTGAACCCCATAGAGAATCTATGGGGTATTGTCAAGAGGAAGATGAGAGACACCAGACCCAACAATGCAGATGACCTGAAGGCCGCTATCAAAGCAACCTGGGCTTCCATAACACCTGAGCAGTGCCACAGGCTGATTGCCTCCATGCCACGCCGCATTGATGCAGCAATTCATGCAAAAGGAGGCCCAACCAAGTAAAAAGAAATGTGCAAAGAAATGAACATACTTTTCAGAAGCCTGACATTTCTGTTTAAAATATCCTTTTTTTTATTGATCTTATGAAGTATTCTAATTTATTGAGATAGTGAATTGGTGGGTTTTTGTGAAATGTGAGCCAAAATCATCACAATTAAAAGAATCAAAGACTTAAAGTACTTTTCCGTGACATTCTAATTTACTGAGATGCACCTGATGAATTGGGGTTAGATATTATGTTGACTTTAAGTAGGACTAATTTTGTTTTTTGATAATAAAAATTGTGACTGCTTTTTAAAATGTGTTTTTAGAAAAGCTATAGGTTGCTGTGCTTCTTCTTGTTTGTAGGAATGCACAATTTGGCCCAAAATTGAGTAACTATTTATCAATATGACTACAATAATAATTGTATTATTTCTTTATTATGATTATTATTGATTATTAGAACTAAAATCAGTTATTATTACTGTTATAACTATGATTAATATTACTAAATAAAATTATAAGACAATCAAAATGAGAAAAAAAAAATATTTTTATTTTACAGTAAAACTATAAAATTACAATATTAATACTTATGGGTGTCTTAATTGCATCAATTCACAATGCAAACCAAGCCACTTGGAGACACTGAAAACACTGCATCATGTAAAATAACAATATTATTTTAGGGTAACACTTTATTTCGATGGTCCATTTCAGACATTCTACTAACTATAAGTAACTTGGCAACTACATGTCAACTAGCAGTCATTAGAGTATTAGTAGACTGTCTGCTTATCTGCTAACACTTTATTTTTATGGTCCCCCATCAGACAATCTACTGACTATAAGAACCTTTGCAAGTACATGTTCTACTAACCCAAACCTAACAGTCTACAATAATCTACTAATATTCTAATGAGTGTTAGTTGACATGTACTTGCAAAATACTTATAGTTAGTAGAATGTCTAAAGACCATGCAATTTCGGTTCTTATTGTAACAATAACATCAACAAATAAATGAAATATACATTCCGCCTGGTTTCAAATTCACCTGACCCCAATGGATGTATTTCTTAAAAACGAAGCGGTCGTGTCAAGACACTGATTGACCAAAGATGTCCATTTAAATGTCAGATGAATTTAAATGCATCACAATGTCAGAACACTAATTAACTATTTTAAAAAAAATAAAAAAAAAAATAAAAAAAAATATATATACAAGAAACAATCTAGATTTAATTAATCGACTAGTTGTTTGTTGGACAACTACTCAACTAGTTGATAAATGTGATCAATCCTTATTCCATAAATAGTCTCTTTTGTACTAAATTCAGTATAGTCACTTCAAACTCACATTCAGATAACTGTCAAAAAGAGTACATGGGTAAAATCCATTATCTTGATTTCAAGGCAAGAGTGCAATTCATCATTCCTACCATTATAGAGTTGTCCAGGGGTGGTGTTCGGGCACCACTGTGCTCTGCTAGAAATGAGCCTTGCTGAAAATCACAGATGTCATTAGCTATCAGTGCTCTGTGTGGGAGGTTAATGTTGCTTAATGGATGTGTGAATATCTAGAGGATGCCCTCGTAGAAAGTTTTTCATCAATAGGAATATTCTGAAAAACATCAGCGGTATGCCTCTGGATTCACCTGAAATGTTGTATCATGCTGCGTTTGAGACTCTCACCATTTCTTTTCACTCTTTTTATTTTCTTTTTTTCCCCATCTCATCTAAACTGCCTCCATAGCCAAACGTGGTCGGGAGTTTCTCGAGACATGAGTGATGATCAGAGGTTGCCTGTATGTGGCTGATTCATATTGAATGAGAAAACATTATGATCTGGCCTCAGGGCAGAGTCTAACGCTCGCCATTTACAAATCACCATGATAAAACACTCTAATGGAACGTATTCATATCCACAGACCTTACATAGTTTGAGACAACTGCCCCCTTCAAACAAAGTGTGAATCTCCAGTTAGATATCTTTATTTTATGACTCAATTTATTATGGCGCTTTAGGACCTGAGTCAGTTTGATGCCATAGTTCAGATGGACAGTTTGTGTGAAAGCTGGTTTCTAAAATATTTAAAAATCATTAGTGTACCAGTAGCTGAAAATGTAGAACATGGGGTTCGATTCCTAAGAACCGATAAAGTGAATATAAAATGTATACCGTGAATTCACTTTGGGTAAAAGCGGCCTCTACATACATAAATGTAGGATATGTTGAAATGGTGGTTTGGGAGTTTACAGTTGGTGTGAATGTATGTAATCCGGCCTAACTTGTGAACTGCTCTTGCTGAAATGAATTAGCTAATTATAAGATAATGCCTTTGTCGTCGCTGCTTGTCTCAGCTGAAACTGCGATCGGTGAGCAGTACATGTTCTTCACTTCTTCTGCAGCACATCCGTGGCAGACAGACACCTGCTAATTATGCGCACGTTGAGTTTTAGTTGTTAAACCAAAGGGACAATAACACTGAATCTGGCATCATCTCCTATTGCAGGGATTCAATTAAAGGAGGTCCCATCTGTACGTTTCCTTTCCAGCAAAGGTATGAACATTCAAAGGTCCCAAAATAACCTGCACTCTTTCCGGAGTCAGTATGTAGTTCGGCTGTGAAATTAAATTGCATTTTAACTTTTTTTTTTTCTTCAGATTGGCAGACATACTTGTAAAAGTAAGAAATAATACATCCTACATAGTCAAAGTAGTCTCTCATATTTTTTTTGCAGGCCATTCATCTATGGGGAAAAAAAATAAATAAATGCTATATTTATAATAAATTATGATAACTGGTCATGATAATATATATTATATTTGAATACTTGAATACTTTAATATCACAACTTTATGATGATAATTCATGGTCCTGGACTTTTTACCTAGCTACACAATTTTTTTATTTTATTTTATTTTATTTTATTTTATTTTATTTTATTTTATTTTATTTTATTTT
>RJVU01031169.1:1020692-1065086 GCA_003731715.1 Anabarilius grahami
CTGTGTATATACTGTTCCCCAGATTTATTTCTGTCATGAGATACTGAGCCAAAATGGCGATCTATAGTAAGCTCATTGCTGTTAATAATTCAAGAAAAAGTTGGTTCCATGACCCGGACTACTACATTAGTTCGTTTTGATTATATAAATGTTCAACTCGCCCTGATTACGCACCTTGTCTATTATAAATAAAATATTGCTTTCAAATTTTTAGTCATAATTTATTTATTGTTTGCTGGATAAGTTTGCAGTGTCAATTATAAATCAAACATCACTCTTGCTGCACTGCCAACTATGTGGGACTATCGGTTACTCAACCAATGCAGATGGGGTGAGTGTTTTGAACTTTGCAATGGCATTTTAAGGTGACTACTGACAAGTACTAACGTAAATGTAGTTATTCCTTCTTTTTGACTCCATGCAAATATATGCCTGGTCTCCAGACTATCCATCAACACCTCTCCCATCCTGTGACCCAACAAAAATTACTGTCAGTTCTCCCGACAGTTCCTGTGTTATTGATTCACCCCTGTTTCCAAGACAACAAGGTGGCAGTTAAATTGACACATTTGTCTCTGGGCTGCATAATCCCTTCAAGAGGATTTACACTTGCTAATCAAACACCTTCTGAGATTGAGTGAAACAATTTCACTCAAGTCTAATTCAAGCCGAAAGTGAATCTTATAAATATAGTGCACTGTTTGCCATTTGATTGGCATTCAAATAGGAATTGATGGAAAGGTGGGAAATCGTCAGCCATGCACAGAAAGAAGAAGAACGTTTGTTGTAGTTGGCTGCAATTTTTCGCTAGTTTTCTTGGCTTCTCCCATGTGCAAATTGCGTCTCTGTATTGTGTATAACCTTTCAGACCTAAAGCTATTTTTATTCAAATATCCCCTAACTTTTTCCTAAAAATGATCAGGGGTGTAATTCATAGCCACATGCTTAGTTAGCCAAACAAGAAGTGCAAGCCACGGGAAACAAGTAAAATTAATTTTGAGACCACGGATGTCTTCTTAATCCCACGGTTAATAACTTCAGCTGTAAGTACCAGAATATCATTAACACCTTGAAATGCAAAGCTGCCTCTAAGGCAGGCCTTTTTTTTGTTTTGTTGTCATTATGTTTCAGCTCAGTGAAAATCCAAAGGCAGAAAGTGAAATTGAATGCCGTCTGTCTGTTTTTTCCTCTGAGAGATTGCTTTCTGTACTGAAAAGTAATGTGCATCATAAGAAAATAACTTATTTTTGTTTGCACGATAGTAATCACAATGCACCCTGGTTAACTTAAATATTCTATACACGGCATGTATTATCTTGTGTTGCATGAATATAACTTTTTGATGAATTGTCCTTTTTTTGTTCCTGTAACTCAAACAGTTGAGAATGGTGCTAGCAACTCTAGGGTCATGGGTTCGATTCTCAGGAAATGGATAAATGTTCCAAATATAAAAATGTAAATGTAAATTTCAGATGGCTTGTATTAACCTTCCTGTTCCAGAAACCCGAATGATGTGCATGTAAAAATATAAGTTCGTCTGACAAAATGCAGCACACAGATAATATTGATGCTTTAACCCTCTGTGAAATCACAAAATAGAAAAATACTTTTATAAAAAAGGTTATCTAAATTATAAATGCTTCAGTTTGACCTTGGTAAAAAAAAATATAACAGACAATTATGAGAGAGTGTAGACAAATAAAAGAATGTCGGCATGTAAATATTCATTATTGTTCTACACCTGGTGTCTCAAAAGTAATGAAGCATTTTTATAGTCAAAATCAGTTCTTACAAGCTTTAAAAAATCATGAAATACCAACCTGATAATTCTTTTTTCTTTTTCTATATTACAAAGACTTTGTACAGACAGAACATGAAGGTTAAAAATACAACAAAACAGCTTGATCAATGGAAACATGCTCCCACTCATTGAACAATGTCGTGAAACAATGCATTTGATGTTGCATCATTAAGGCCCTTCTTCTCTCTTCAGCCTGTTTTCTCATAAGCGTAAGCAAACAGCCACGCTCAGCAAAATGCAAGTTAAATGCAGTCTGATCAATACTAATGAAGTCTGATCAGTGAACACCCTGCAGCTAACACATCACAGACAAAGCCTCTAAATTGCTTATTTGTGTTTTCTAGTCTAAATTATATTCAATAACAAGGTTCATGTGTTGATATAACATGATTGTGAATCCACTGCAATAATTATTCAAAGAGGACAGTTTCCCTGCAGCTTCCTTTTCATTTTGGGACTTGCATGCCACTCTTTTATTGGATGAAAACTTTGAAGAAAAGGCAGGAAATAGTTGGGAAGAGGGCGGCAATGGGATTGAAACACATATGAACACCAAGGTCAGAAATGAACCAAGGCTCAGGGATAACAGGCTGGCGGCTAAAAAATGCATTTCAGTATTTGATGTTGATTATAATTTGAACTATGTATGGGGAATTCATGTTGATGGCATTGTTTATTAGTTGTGTTATTTTAGCATCAGTCTCGCTAAATAAATTATGGAAATCTAATAAACAAAACAAAAATTGTGGTCAATACAATTTGAACAATGTGCCTAAATTCAATCTTTTCATCATTTAAAGTGACTGTGTGTCTTCAGAAAATATGGACTTAACTGCTCGATTCTTATGGATCAGTTTTACAATCTCTTTATGAACTTTTTGAGGCCCCGAAGTTGTAGTTGCGTAGACTGTCAATGGAAAGAAAGAAATCTCTCAGATTTCATTGAAATATCTTCATTTTAAGTTTCGAAGATGAATGCAAGTCTTCGGAAATGATGTAAACGATGACAGAATTTTCATTTTTGGATGAACTAACCCTTTAAAGGGTTCTGTCAGGCACTTCATCTGTATAATCTTCTAAGGGTTCCCATTATTGGGATCATTTTATGGATTTAGTTTTAATTAATTTAGTTTTATTTTTTTTGATTACATTTTATGGCTCATAAACATACTTTTAAAAAAAATGTAAATAACCCATTAAACATGAAAGTGTTATGCAATCATTTAAGACATTTCTTTATATATAGAACCTTGTTGGCATAAAGGGTTCTTTAAAATTGAGTCAAGAGCGCCAGGGTTCTAAATAGAAGAGTGCAGTTTTGAGTGTTCGGTTGTGGAAGATGCAGCAGAATCTGTCATACTTTTTCTACAAAAACTGCTTTTTAATGTAAAATGTTAAAAGTATGATATATTTCCAGTTGTAATGCTCTTCTCCATTAGTTGATGAATTACTGCTGCCATAATCAGCAAAAAAATTTTAAAAAACAGTTTTGGTTTTGGATTGCAGGTGCAGAATGGTCATGACCCCAACCAGCTTCTCTGTATAAAAGACAATTAAAAATCTCAGTACTTCATTAGAACTGAACGCAATTGTGCACGTTAGATCAATTATTTGGTAGGCTTGTGTGTTCTATCTTCCCAGCATCATTTAGTTAAAATATCAATTCTGCTGTACATTGTATTTCTTTTCTACAGCCCATTAATTTCTGGCACAACATTGTTCACTGAGCAGGTTCAATATATGACATTCATCTGTCCAGCATATAAAAGAACTTAAAGGGAAAGCAAAATGATGCAAATATAGGCTCTGTTTGTATATTTAATAACAAATACATAACCTTATCGATTGAGAAAGGAAGAGAAGCACTGAGAGAGAAAATTGAATTCTGGCAACACACACAAAAAAAAAAAAGAGAGATTACTGGTGATGGATCTTCTTGTGAGGCTGAATGTGTGTGTTTTGAATCTACAGCGGCAGCAAGGATACAACCAGCAAGAGAGCACTTATCGTACGGTACAATAGAGCTGCTATTTCCTTAAAGATATCAGAGGGAGACTGGGCAGAATTTAATTACTGTGAGACTGTTGCCGTTACAAGGACTTTTTTTTCCCCACAGCTGAAAATGAGATTAGAGCTAACGCCTCAGTCATATGAGAGAATCGTGATTAATTTCTCGAAGGAATATGCCTCTAAATCGGTAAACTTTCTCTATTAGCAATTTAGATCAGACCTGCATTTTGCAGCAACGAATATTCACCTGACAAGCATCATCACACTTTATTAACAGCTCAGTCAGTGCTGCATGTTGGGGCCCTCATTTCCAACTGACACACACACGCATCGTAGACTGACAACTGTTATGAATCCATTGACAAATCCACAATGTGTTTTTGCCACTGCATACAGTGCAGACAGACGGACCACTCTATTTCACTCCACTGTAATACATCATAACGACTTCCAATATCTCATCCCACAGCTAAAAAAAAATTTGTTATATTTTATAGCTATTCCCTGATATGATTTTCTGTCCTCAAAAGAATAGTTGATCCAAAAAATAAGAACTTCTTCATTGATGTCATTCCAAACCTGTATAACGTTCTTTTTACCATCTTCCGCTGCTCTCTTCTATTATGAAAGTCAATGGCGAGCAGGGGTTTATTGCTGTATAGCTTTAAAAGACATCGAAAAATAGTCCATATGACTTGTGCACTATATTACAGTTTTTTTTCAACTGCTTACACACAAAATCCTTACTTGTCACACAATTTGTGAAACCTGACACTCAAACACCAGAACCACACCAAATCTGCAAAACCATACACTAATTCACGGCCTTCGACTCAATTTCATAAAACACTTTTTGCAAAACACAACACACAATTCTCTATGTAACACACAAAAATCTAACAGGAAGTATCTTGATTTTCTTTTTCAAACACAACTATTGTTTCAGTCCAACTACATATGGTTGATGTATTTCTTTTTTGTTTTAATACTGTGAAATACTGTATTCACAACCACAAATGCTTACAGTAAAAAATAAAAACAGTTTGGTTTCAATCTTGCTTTTGTGTTTTTTTTTAACATCTCTCTGCCAATTACTTTCAGTCTTGTACAGAAATGTACATAGGAGCTCATGAAAGAAGAGCTTGAGGTTTTGAATAACTGTATGTATATGATATATCCAAAAATAGAATATTATGGCAAAGGTGTTTGCAACGTAAGACAAATGTTTGCTTTTGAGATATGTTTGTGGTATTTTGAATACAGTGCTTCATTTTGCAAGAGATTTAAGGCATTTTTTTTATATATGTGCAATTCTTGGATTTGTGTGTAAAGTTTTGTATAAAAAAATGTGTGTAAGCTGTTGAACTGTAAGTATATATCCACTAAAAATTGTGACTTGAAGATCTGTTAACATTCACTTTCAATGTATGTAAAAGAGCATCTTGGACATTCTATAAATATGCCCTTTTCCACAAAATAAAGACATAATGGTTTGGAACAACATGCAAATGAATACATTTTCTCCTTTTTTGGAGTGAGTGAATGAATACATATCAATTTACATATCAATTAGCAATGATGCATATGAAAGCCCTGTGTTTAAGCAGTGAACACCTTATATAACTTTTCTCTTAAATCCAACCCCTTGCCTGCACTGTTGAATCAGCGTTTTGAGTCTCAACTGCGACGGTGGCAGCACTCTACTTACGGGCCGTGAGGGGGAAGCGCCCAGGATGACAAAAGCAAAAATCTAGATTAATGACAGGAATCAAGCTGTGGTGTCATCCGCGAGAGGGCACATCAATCTCAAATCAGATTACTCAAGATTAATGACGGCAAAGAAAAACATCTTGATAATGAACTTTATAATGATGGATGGTGCCCCGAGTTAATGTTAGAAAGCCTGAAGTGCAGTTTCCTGGCCCAGGCACAGAGACGGGCTAATCAAAGTGAAAGAGATGTTCAGAAATTGCATCACATTCAAAGATCGTCATACTTCTAAGTCTGACGATGCAAGTGTGTGACTCGCTGTCTCCAGGGACATTGATCAAAGCCATGAAAGTGAACTGATATACTGTAGTTCAGTTCAGAGGAGTAGGACTAGCTCTTATGATGCATAATCACTGACAGTCAGTCAGTTTTGCGCTCTGCATTGTCAGCATGGCTGTGTGTTTGACATTCATAAGAAGTTTTAAAGTTTCATCGTGGTATGATCTTTGTTACCAGGCTTGAACATTAAAGGAGTAGTTCATCCACGTCATGTCGTTCCAAGCCCCAATTACTTACTTTCTTCTGTGGAACATAAAAAGTACAGATTTTAAAGGATGTATTGGTCACACTTTTGCAACTTCAGTGAATGTGGACTGGAGCTTTCAAGCTTCAAAAGGGGTGCAAGAATGACATATACATATCAAAAGTCTATATATCTCATGTGATATATCCCAAGTGATACAATCTGCCTAATGTTTATCGTAATTTTATTACGCGCACACACATACACAGCCCAGCCCTCTCGAAAACAGACGCAACATTACCTTTTATACTTCCGGCAGGGAGGCGTCAACGGAGACAGCGGACAAATCCATGATGAGTGACAGAAAAAGGAAACCAATCAGGATCTAGTTGAAAACACAAACAATGAATATACAAACAAAACTGATCGTAACAAACATCCTCAGATATTTTTACCTTGAATGTGCTAGGTTTCTGCTGTCAGCCACTTCAGTTATTCCTGCTTTGTTATATCCTGCTTGATATTGTTGTCATATTATTTTAACTTATTATCGTTATCATAAACACTGGTTTGTAGTGAATAGTTTTACAGTTTACTGTTATTCTTCTAGTTACTATAGCAGCTAATGAATCGGAAGTCTCACACGTTCACAAGAAATAGCTCACTTCTCTTACAAGAGTGACAATCACGTGTTCTATAACCAAACTCACACAATTTTCAGCACTCACAACCACATTTTCTGTGAATTCCTGCTGTGTGAAAGGAACTGCACTGAAGTATCATCAATGGTGTAGAGATGCATGAAGCACTGCTCACACAGAATTCACTTTCAAACCAAGTAGCTGTTAGTTTGTCAATTCGGCGTATTCACTTGACCAACTTAAACCAGTTGTGAAGTCTTTCCCCATCACGTGAAATTCCGTATCACATGGATTTCTGTTGAAATGGCTGGACTTCTCCTACAGTAACAACAGTATATGTTACTGTACCTTTAGTCAAAGTGGCAAATTCATGTGATCGACTTTAACCCAATGTGAAATCTGTGTGGGGAAATCTTTCACCCTCAAGCAAAATTCCTGGTTGTGCGGATTTCTGTTGAACTGATTTTGACCATGAAAATTCTGAGAACAATGGTAAATGTGACCGCACTTTTAGTGCTTGAAATAAAGTTTTTTGAAACTCTGAATCAGCTGAACCAGTTATTTCATAAAAATATTTTACTGTTTCGAAGTGCTAAAACACACACACACAAACAAATCTTGCATCCGAAATCGCATTCTTCAGCAGTGGAGCAATACAACTGACGATGGTAAGTCACGTGATAATGACAACATGGCAGATGTAGTATATATCCAGATTACATTCATATTAACCATTAGGGCAGTTGTGGCTGTGAAGATTGCAGGTTTGATTCTCAATACCTTCAGGAAATGACTGAGGTGCCCTTGAGCAAGGCACCTAACCCCCAGTCACTCCTTGGGCACCGCAATGAATGGCTGCCCACTGCTCTGGGTGTGTGTGTCCATGGTTTGCAGTGTGTGTGTGAAATGGGTTGAATGCAGAGGACAAATTCTGAGTATGGGTTGCCATACTTGGCCTTCACATCACTTCATACTACACACATTCATACTACACACATTCATACTATATAGAATATACTTTTAGCGGTTGTGAAGTAATTGTTAAAAAAAAAAGCAGCCCATGTTTTCCCTTTGAATTACGTTTTTCTTACCTCATCGGCAGATTTTTTCAAGCCGCTACTTTAAGGTGTTGTGTAAACAGGACATTTTGAGATTCTAAGAGTGTGTTCACACTTGGCAGGTTTGGTTCAATTAAAATGAACTCTGGTGCAATTGTTCTGTTAGTGAGGATCATTTGAATAAGTTGGAATGCCATTTGAAACTTAGTGCGCACCAAACTGAAATATGAATGCAACACAGACCAAAGACATCTAAATGAACCAAAAACAGGGCGTGATGTCACACAACGCAACCCTAAAAATGGCAGAATGCTCAAGCATACCTGTTTTTTCTCATCATAGGAGATACGCTGCCCATTACAGTTCAGTACAGGCATCCGAAACATCGTCTCCTTGCATCAGATCTTCATTTGTATTCAACGGAGGAACTCCTGGCACTGTTTTGACTCCTTTACACATTTTATAAGCTCTTTATAAATTCTCAGCTGGTAAAAATATCATCATGTATGTACGCACATACATCAAACACAATGAGCCAAGCGCACAGCATTGTTTGATGTTCGGTAAGTTCCATCACAAATTACACAACATAAAAGCCTTTTTTTTTTTGTCCTTCTTCTCTTTAGGTTCAGTCTTAAACAGTGAACCAGGACTAAATGTATTATTTTCTTTTTTGGCCCGGACCAAAAGAACCAAAGAGTTGAATTCAAAAACCAGATAACTGATTTGTGAATGAATCATTCTGGCCTGTTTTATTCACTTTGTAAAGACTTAAACTTTTTCTGAATTTGGTACTGCATATACCAACTTTTACTATTTCTGCCTTGTAAAGGTATGGTGAAAGAAGCAATAATGTAATTTAGAATTCAGCCTTTATGTACTATTTTATTGACAAGATTTCACTCAAATTAATGATTCATTCACAAATATCCTTTATGAATACACCAACAGTACTTGAAAATAAATTGACAAAGTATTTTTATTGCATGTTTGCTAATAATAATAAGTAGCATAATGTAAATTCAGCAATAAGCTGCTACGGAAAAAAAAGAAAAAAGATTTCCATTTATTTATTTGTTTCTTTCAATCTTCTGATATTTCAATTTCAAAACCTGCTGAGTGTAGTTGTAGTTATTCTTGCTCTCAGAATCATAACCACTGGCTGTATTTCCCTGGTGACTGATAGTGCTAATGCAATATGGCATAATGTATTTCATGTCTAGATGGGGAAAAGGTCAGAGAAATGATATTAGTACTTCTTAAATTACATGAAATGATCTTTTCTACCCTTTTTAACTGTATTTGCCTCTAGGGGTGTTTAAATGAAGAATAGCAGGCAGATGTTTCTTGAGTTTCTGTGGTAGCAAGTGGTCCATCTCATTTAACGTCCTTGCGTTGTTTCCTCCAACCTTTTCCCAAAGCAGAATAAGGGTCAGAGATACATGTTAAATTCCACATTTAATTTATAAATAGTCAAGAGAATAAATTGCTTTTTGATATTTTCAATTTCCAAGCCAGGCAAAGTTGTTATTTCCATTTACACTTCGCTTTTGTCTCTGCAAAATAAGCCCATTTTTGCTGAAGCTCCCAAGTGAATTTATAGCATCTAGTTTTGTGATAAAAACTGACATGTATTTATTTAACTGCATTTGTCTGCGATATAATTTGCATCCTTGTATATATATATATAGACATACAGTGGGTACGGAAAGTATTCAGACCCCCTTAAATTTTTCACTCTTTGTTATATTGCAGCCATTTGCTAAAATCATTTAAGTTATTTTTTTTTCCTCATTAATGTACACACAGTACCCCATATTGACAGAAAAACACAGAATTGTTGACATGTTTGCAGATTTATTAAAAAAGAAAAACTGAAATATCACATGGTCCTAAGTATTCAGACCCTTTGCTGTGACGCTCATATATTTAACTCAGGTGCTGTCCATTTCTTCTGATCATCCTTGAGATGGTTCTACACCTTCATTTGAGTCCAGCTGTGTTTGATTATACTGATTGGACTTGATTAGGAAAGCCACACACCTGTCTATATAAGACCTTACAGCTCACAGTGCATGTCAGAGCAAATGAGAATCATGAGGTCAAAGGAACTGCCTGAAGAGCTCAGTGACAGAATTGTGGCAAGGCACAGATCTGGCCAAGGTTACAAAAAAGTGCAG
The DNA here is from genome assembly GCA_003731715.1 of Anabarilius grahami. Lineage (NCBI taxonomy): Eukaryota > Metazoa > Chordata > Actinopteri > Cypriniformes > Xenocyprididae > Anabarilius > Anabarilius grahami. The sequence goes on from RJVU01031169.1 coordinate 1,030,616, forward strand.
CAGAAATTTAAGGTTCCTAAGAGCACAGTGGCCTCCATAATCCTTAAATGGAAGATGTTTGGGAAGACCAGAACCCTTCCTATAGCTGGCCGTCTGGCCAAACTGAGCTATCAGGCGAGAAGAGCCATGGTGAGAGAGGTAAAGAAGAACCCAAAGATCACTGTGGCTGAGCTCCTGAGATGCAGTCGGGAGATGGGAGAAAGTTGTAGAAAGTCAACCATCACTGCAGCCCTCCACCAGTCGGGGCTTTATGGCAGAGTGGCCCGACGGAAGCCTCTCCTCAGTGCAAGACACATGAAAGCCCGCATGGAGTTTGCTAAAAAACACCTGAAGGACTCCAAGATGGTGAGAAATAAGATTCTCTGGTCTGATGAGACCAAGATAGAACTTTTTGGCCTTAATTCTAACCGGTATGTGTGGAGAAAACCAGACACTGCTCATCACCTGTCCAATACATTCCCAACATTGAAGCATGGTGGTGGCAGCATCATGCTGTGGGGGTGTTTTTCAGCTGCAGGGACAGGACGACTGGTTGCAATCGAGGGAAAGATGAATGCGGCCAAGTACAGGGATATCCTGGACGAAAACCTTCTCCAGAGTGCTCAGGACCTCAGACTGGGCCGAAGGTTTACCTTCCAACAAGACAATGACCCTAAGCACACAGCTAAAATAACGAAGGAGTGGCTTCACAACAACTCCGTGACTGTTCTTGAATGGCCCAGCCAGAGCCCTGACTTAAACCCAATTGAGCATCTCTGGAGAGACCTAAAAATGGCTGTCCACCAACGTTTACCATCCAACCTGACAGAACTGGAGAGGATCTGCAAGGAGGAATGGCAGAGGATCCCCAAATCCAGGTGTGAAAAACTTGTTGCATCTTTCCCAAAAAGACTCATGGCTGTATTAGATCAAAAGGGTGCTTCTACTAAATACTGAGCAAAGGGTCTGAATACTTAGGACCATGTGATATTTCAGTTTTTCTTTTTTAATAAATCTGCAAAAATGTCAACAATTCTGTGTTTTTCTGTCAATATGGGGTGCTGTGTGTACATTAATGAGGAAAAAAAATGAACTTAAATGATTTTAGCAAATGGCTGCAATATAACAAAGAGTGAAAAATGTAAGGGGGTCTGAATACTTTCCGTACCCACTGTATATGTATGTATGTGTATATATATACACATGTATAGAGGCAAATACAGTTAAAAGGGCAAGAACTGACAAACAATTACAGCTTTCTATCATGCTGGCTAATCAGCTAATGACAGGCACATTAACTGTGAGGATGGGTGGCTTGTTATTAGCAGACAGCTCATGCTGAGCTATGGTTAATTGAAGAAGGCTAGTAAAAATAGGAAAAATGGACCATCGCAATTATGATAAACCATATTGCTGACACACTGAGCTCATGACAGCCGCTAATGGGGAATGATTCCTGCTGTTTTAATGCCAGGACATTGCTAAGGAGAACAGTGATACCTCTTATAAATTAAGGTGCGTGTTTGTGCAGTACCTTGGGTTCATGCTGGGGCACTGCCTCAAATGAGGGGGGCCGCAGAGACAAAATCTATTGTAAGCTATTAAAAAGTGTTAAGCGGCATATGTTACGTTAAAGTGCTATTTCTACTTGATCTAACATCTAGGGCTGGGACAATACATCGAATCTCGATTCGCGATACGAAGAATCTGGAGCAATTTTGATATTTTCCGATGTATCGCAATTCTCTCTCGAATCGATTCTGAACTTCGTTTTGAAACAGCAGATGACACTGCTATACATGCTTTAGAAACACTCGTACACTGCCTGCTTCCGGTTCCTTTACACAAACCCCTTAAACCTAAAATAATCATTCATAAAGTTCAAAAAGGTTAAAGCGAATTAGAAATCTCACATCATAAAAGCATTCTGAGTATGTACAGACTTACATGACTCAGCCGAACGCACGAGCGCTGTCCAGCAGTCTTCTTCGTGAGCGTTTGAGAGTGTGGTTAAAAACTATCCTAGAGCACCATCTGCTGTTAAAACTAAGCTCAGAGTCGATTAGAGAGAGAAAATATCAGGATCGATCCAGATTCATTGTTTTGATCGTCCCAGCACTACTAACCTCTAGCTTAATTTTGTTGGTGTAACCTAATGTATACATAAGGTATAGATAAATATATAGATATATATTACTGCTTAATAGTAATGTAGGTTAAGGTAGATTAAGAGATGTAGAATATGGCAGGATAAGGCATTAATGTGCTTTATAAGTACTGATTAACAGCCAATATCCTGGTAATTAATAAATTAATTAAAATGAAATAAATTCATAAAATTAATAGTGAGAATTGGATCCTAAACTAAGTGTTACCAAGGCGAGTTATATTTAATACATATAATCTATAACTGTGTTATCAATGAAGTGACTCATTCCATGTAATATAAAAGTGTTTTTTTTATACTACTGATATGACTGGATTCATCATCGTTTCATGTGTATTTTTTAATGATGAGAAAATTACTGTTTGCACCTTTTAACATATTTTTAGTTTTAAAATGCCAGCACAAATTTTAATAAAATAAGAATTTGTATTGAATAGCAGTCTTTGTTTAATAGTAATTTTAACATTCCATTTATTCAGTGCCATTTATGCCCCCTTTTAAAACTGTGATTAATGCACATGAACTTGGAACACAGAATGCTACCCTCTCTATCACCGCTGTGTTTATACAGACAAAAACAAAGGCCAAAACAGATGTGAGTGCACTTTGTTGAGAAATGTTCTTGTGCTTTAATAAAGAATGCTTGTTTAAAAACCTGCTCTGCCCTTTCGCGGTTTCACTCATGAATTTCCTCACGTTTTGTGCATAGATTTTCTGTCGCAAAGAGCTATGGGATCCAGGAAAGTTGTGTTTGAAACGGCGTTCCTCTCTGCCTTGCCTCTCCCTGGCAGAATCAATCACAGCTCGGTCTGTGCATCAGTTATGTTTCATAGATTTGCCAATACTTTTGCCAGCTCCTCAGGAGGAGCGAGGGAAGGTACAGAAACCTGCCAGCTGTCTTTAAACTGTTAGCTGTCATTTGCGTTGGTGGCAGTACCACCAGGAGGCTGATAAATCTGATTCACTGGGCCACGCAGGTGACATTTATATTAATAAGAACAGGTCTTTTGAGAAAAATTATGAGTTTGGGAGATTCGTTATCCATTGTCTGAGGAGAAGGGTGTACACATGGGATAAACAAAGTGTTGTACGGTGTTAATTCTTTAACAACATTATAACATCAAATATGAGGCAATCACATATAGTGTATGAGGCAGGTTGGTTTCATAAGGGAGATGTTGTAGTGGTCCCATTTTATATTAGGTTGCTTTAACTACTATGTACTTGCAACAATGTACAATGTACTTTTTTATTGCAAAACACTTTTTGCCGCTATTGAGGTGGGATACAGGTAAGGAAAGGGACAGGTTTGGTCGTATGGGTAGGTTTAAGGGTGGGTTAAGTTGTAATGATGGGTCAACAGTGTAATTATAAATGTAATTACAGATGTAATTACATGCAGGTATTTTTAAATAAAAGTACAATGTAATAACATGTATGTACACCATAAGTGCATTGCATCTAATATGTAATATAATGTAAGTTATAATGTAAGTACATAAGGCCACCTAATATAAAGTGGGACCATTGTAGTAACTCTCATCCTGCAGCATCAAAATGTTGCTCTTGTTTGAAGGGTTCCTTCATTGTCTTTCATATTAATCCTGATAAGCAACTTGAGCAACTTACAATGCACATTTTCCATATACATTTATATTTACATATCAAGTAAAATATGAACAGAACAACCTTTACAACAATTGTTATTGTGGTGCACATACTTAAATTTTCATATAAATATATATATATATATATATGAATAGACTTTTATTCATGCCAAATATGCATGTTAATTATTAACATTATTGTCTATTTATATAATTTTACCAAGTCAAGTCATCTTTGTTTCAAAGCAGCTTTACATTGATAAACAGAAAAAATTATGATGCAAACAGAGTTCAATTTGGCTGTACAGCAGCTCTAAAAAGAAGGGGAGAAAGGGTCATTGTTCAGCTGAAGTCAGTTCAGAGTTGATTCAGTTCCGTTACAAAGACCTTCAGTTATGAAATATTCAACATGTTCTCCGACCAATACGACCATATAGGTCGTTTGTCACTTCCCTGAAATACGACCCATAGGAGCGTTTACTAAAGTGGCGCCTCTATCGACAACAGGACACTTTCATTTTAATTCATGAAATACGACCCATAGGAGCGTTTGCTAAAATTGCGCCCCTTTTGACAACAGGACACTTTCATTTTAATGCATTGTTCCCTTTTATCTGCGTCTTTTTTCGGGTTTCGCGTAGCTCAATTGGCAGAGCATTGCAATAACAATATGCAATCATGTGATCATGCGATCGTGGGTTCGATCCCAGGGAACACATGTGCTCATAAAGTGTATATGCACTGTAAATCACTAAGGTTAGGTTTAGGGATGGGGGTGGGTGTAGTCGTTAATAAAAAATGAGTTTTGCAAAATGGAAGTCCACACATTGCATTTAAATTAATACGCATTTTGATTGGTAATGACAGTCATATGTCATTTCATGACGACAGACGTAACACGACACTGTCATTATTTTTACGCCCACCAGAGGGCGCATTACTTCAAAACGTAAATATAGGTCGTAATAAGGTGCTTGAAAAATGACCTATAGGGTCGTTTTTTTTGGAGGACAGTCTGGAAATATTGCAGTTCTCCTCTGGCTAAAGAGCAAACATGGTGTGATTATGATTCAGGCTTCATCAGAAGTCAGAATTCAGATTGTGGATTGGTATCATTTAAAATATTTCATCCTGTTCCTTCCTCTTGAAGATAGGATTCATCACGCCGGTATGGAGATAAGGCTGGGCATCAGAGTCTGTGCAAAGGACTTCTTGTGGTCTTTGCTGAGGATTTGTGCCGGGATTGTCTTGGTGACATGGTCTCTGCTGACATTTAATTGTGTTGTGGTCCCCAACATCTGATCTGGATACGACCCAGATGTGGCTGATTACAGTAACCTTTGGGATAAGGATGAGACAGACAGACTAATATTAGCGTAGATGCCATTCTTCTTATGATGTATCAAGTGCATAGTATGTTGTGGAAAGTGTTCTGGTTGACCTACTTTATGCAGCCTCACAATCCTTTAATGGATTTGAATTATAGAAATGTGATAATGTGTTACGTGTTCTCCAGGTTAAAGAGCTGTGTTTTTATTTATTTATTATAATTTTTTTTTTACAGACAAGGCTGAAAGGGTAAGTTCGGAACGCAAATTAAGATATTTTTGATAAAATCTGATGGCTCAGTGAGGCCTGCATCGCCAGCAATAACACTTCCTTTTTCAATGCCAAGAAAGCTACTAAAGACATATTTAAAACAGTTCATGTGACTACAATAGTTCAATCATAATATTATAAAGCAATGAGAATACTTTTTGTGTGCCAAAAATAACAAAACAGTGACTTTATTCCACAATATCTAGTGATGGGTGATTTCAAAACACTGCTTCATGAAGCTTCAAAGCTTTACGAATCTTTTGTTTCGAATCAGTGGTTCAGAGCGCCAAAATCACATGATTTCAGTAAACGAGGCTTCATTACGTCATAAGTGTTTTGAAACTTCAAAAGTTTATGTGACTTTGGCAGTTTGATACGCACTCCGAACCACTGATTCGAAACAAAAGATTCGTAAAGCTTCGAAGTTTAATGAAGCAGTGTTTTAAAATCGGCCATTACTAGATATGGTTGAATAAAGTCACTATTTTGTTATTTTTAGTGCACAAAAAGTATTCTTGTCACTTTATAATATTAAGGTTGAACCACTGTACTCACATGAACTGTTTTAAATATGTTTTTAGTAGCTTTCTGGGCATTGAAAAAGGGAGTGTTATTACTGGCGATGCAGGCCTCACTGAGCCATCAGATTTGATCAAAAATATCTTAATTTGTGTTCCGAAGATGAACGAAGGTATTACGGGTGTGGAATGACATGAGGGTGAGTAATTAATGACATAATTTTCATTTTTGGTTGAACTAACCATTTAAGCTAGTCCCAGACTAAAGTTTGATCATGTTTGAGCTATCTTAACTGAAAGCAACTTGCACTGACATACCAGATCTTTGTTTTGTCTCAAGATGCATACTGCACTCACACCAGTAATGTTTTTGGTAACACTTTATTTTACAGTGCCGTAGTTACACGTGACGTTACTACATGTACTTACTACATGTACTTACTACAGTAATAACAGTAAATTGTGCATAATTACAAGTAAATAACCCTAAACCAAACTATAACCCTAACTGTAACTCTATAGTAAGTACATGTAATTAATTAATAGTAAATGAATTAATAGTACTCAAGTATTTGAGTAATTACAATGTAACTACAGCACTGAAAAATAAAAGGTAACCATGATTTTTTTTAAGGCACATTCATAAAAACTACTGTCCTATAAAAGCTAAATGTTCTAATTTTAACTAAGGCCTACTCCTGATTTATTTTAAGCCCTGTCTGTGAAACCAGGCAATTGTGTCTCAGTTTAATTTAAACTAGCAGTTTTTTTTTTTTTTTTTTTGGAAAAAACTAAGTTATTGCTCGACCTTTACACATCTTAATCACTTTTTCCTTCATTCCTTGAGTTATTAATTTATTTAACTTTACCATAGTGTTTGAGCACAGTTAATTTGTTTGGGGAATTATGGCTTTCTAACTATTGTTGAAAGCAACATTCCTTTTCTTGATTTGTATTTCCTGTGAGTTTAATTAGCTGTTGTTTTGCATGACAACACCAATTCAAACTATCACCTCACATCAAAGATAAATGATTTTTATTTTTTTTTTATAATCGGAAACCGGTGCGGAATGCTAGACAAGGGAGTAAAAAAACAGCATAGAAACTCATTTCAAGTTGGTATGTGTCATTTTGTTAATGACAACGCCTCTCTTCCCAACTGAAACTATCATTACAGGGGGGAATTCATATTTCACTCATCTGACAACTCAATTGACAGCTCATCTGGAGAGATTTGAAAGAAAACTCAGGCATATTGCTTCCGTAGCATGCACCGGCACACCGGCATAGAGGAACATTTGGGTGTTTGTGAGTGATGTGGACACATCTAGTGAGCCTGGGACCGTGGTGTGACGGATATATATGAAGTCAGCGTAGATGGCTGAGCGTGTTTAAGGTAGCGAGTGTGCAGGCTTAGCCAGCATGCAGGGCCAATGACACAGTTATCATGAAGATGAATGCTGGCCTGCACCTTAGATCCAAGCTAGGCTTCTCCTTAGAGAAGCGTGAAAACTCTAGATCTGGATGTAGCACGCAAGAGCACGCAGCATCATGCGCTTGCATACAAAGCAGATTCAAAATTGGTGAAAATGATTTTCTTCCTTTAGTTTTAGCTGGTTGTTATTTAGCTAAATTTCTGCACTGTTAATGCATGAATAAGCATGCATTATGCTCCTGATGAAGAGGTGCTACACAAAAGCACATCTTGCCTGGTAATGGGAGGGAAGGTTAGCAGGTGTCTTGCTGCGCTGAGTGAAGCAAAAGTGATTTGTACAGGTTGCTGCTTTGTGCTGACCACCCACCAAGGTCCAGTCCCAATCAAACCCTCTCCCAGCAGCATACCAGGCTCCTTATTGACTTAACTAAATTGATCCAGAATGTCAATCTCATCAGTAGGCCAGCATTTAAATTAATGCTAACATACTTTTTTGATTTGCTAATTTGCCAGCTGTTCAATCATAGTAAAATAATCTTCTGTTTGAAGGCACTAGGACTATTAGGTCTGTACTAGTATTAGAGAGAGACAGAGAAAATCAATGTGATCTTATACATATATATATATATTAATCTATGTGTACTAGAACCACACTATGTAGAAATACATAGCCTAATGAGATCACGCTGGTTTGAACACATACTAACCCTGCCATGTCATCATGATTTACAAGTCAAAATAATTTTCATCTCAAGCATTAATTTCATAATGGAATGATATTGTAAAGAAAGCCTGATTGAGTTTAAAAGGTGTTCAAGTAAAAGGAATGAATCATTTACCAGAAACGGTATGATAATGCTGAAAAAAGCATTTTTAATTGTGATTTAAAAGTGAAGAAAAGTGGAAAGTACTAAAGTGAAGGACTGGCAGCAAATGACCTGCTATGTATAAATTAAGAAGCTGTATAGAGAGTAATCAGTTTGGTTTTGTATTGTGCAAAAGGCAGTTCAGAGCTGTAAAACATATGATTCATATTTTGAATTCAAGTGGTGAGAGGTCGTTAGCCAATCCCCCATGTCTGTAAAAGACATAATTTAGAGAGTGTTATTCCAATTATAACCCTGTGGAATTCATAATTTAAAACGTGTTACAAATTAAACTTGATAGAAGGGAATGTGGTGCGTTGCTTTAATTTAATTTGATTAACATCACAGTAGGTATGTGCGTATTTAGATGATTTTCATGAGTGTATGTTTATTGATTGGACTCAGATTGTCTCAGAAGTTTCCTCCCAGGCTCTCAGTGGGTGAACCTTCCTTTGAATTATTTATTTATTTATCTATCTGTGTTTCCGCGAGTGTTCCACAGCACAAGGACATGCATGAACACGTACCTCAGATTTGCCTCCGGTTTGCCATGCGTGTCCACAGCCGCTCACCACCTCTCTGCAGCCAACAGGACATCAGTGACAACCATCAAATAGGAGCATTGACAAAAAGATAACACAGCTGAGAGGCCCAGCTAGATGGTTGGGGATAAGACGGGTGATGATCTGTCTAAAATATTGTTCCAGTGCACATCGGACTATTCCACCAATGGTGCGTGTCAATAGCTTTTGGTCTCGCCGCTGTCAGATCGGCAACCGTGGCGACCTGTGTCTGATTCCTGCTCGCTGCAATCAGGAAAACAACAGGTGGCTTTGTCTCACAGGTGAACCCAGAACCTGTCAGAGGAACAGATGGAAATTCATAAACAATACACCTGACTCCAAGCCATCCTGAGGGGAATTCTTCCAAAAGAAAATCTGCAATCCCTCGTTTCACCTACCACAAAAATGCATACAAATGCAAAGAGGTGTTCTGTAATCAGGGTCGTGAGAGACCCCAGAGGAAAATTGTGTTGCCTAGATGGTGTTCTTTCATAGCTCAGCATATGGATTTCTCATTTGTCATGTGTGTCATTTCTGTGCAACTAGCATCAATAAATAGAACTGCAAAGAATAATGACTATTTGCAAACAGGTTTTCAAACCAAAACACTCCCCCCTCTTTTCCATTGGTCAGGACAAAAAGATAGTACCACCTCGAGCTTGAAAAGGATACAGCTTTCAAATGGCTTATATAAAGAAAGAACAAATTAAACAATTGTAAGTATAAGAGTGTGAACAGCATAGTTTAGATCTTTCTTTTTTAAAGATTAAAAATTTTAAAACTGATTTTTGAAGCTGACTTTTGATTACTTTTTAAATAAGTCTCCAATAGAGTGCTGCAGTGATGATGTATTTTTGTAGTCCAACCCAGAAGTTAGCATCACCCTTGTTCCCTTGATAGACCCTTTTTACCAACCCAAGAATTATTTTCACTAATATTTCAGAAATTTGAACGCTGTGTTGGAAGGGGCGTGTCTGCTGTGAGACTTCAATGTAAACACCCACTGCTATGATTGGCTACCATCTTCACATATGAAATAAGTATTACATGTGGAAGTATATCTTATCATCGCAGTGATCTTGTCAACTTGATTTCTGCACTCTTACAAATACTTTCATCATAACTAACGGTACAAACATGATGTAAATAAGAGTTCCCTTTCAAGGGAACTCAAGCTGAGTCAAAGAGCTGCGGGAACTCCATCAGTCCAATGGAGTGACGGAACATCATAGGCGGGTGACGTCACTGACCAGGAAACTATAAAGCCTACCCGAAAATCCATTCATTCAGCTTCTGTGCCTTCAGCAAGCGCTATATGTGAAATTGTGTTTCCTATTTATTGTTGTCTGTCTCTCACAAGCATATATATATATATATTTATATATATTAACATGGTGAGCGATCAACAGTTCAGGAAGTGTGTTCATCCCTGCCCTCGTTTCATCACGGGTGGGGATACACACCAAATGTGCGTTGTTTGTTTGGGAGTGCAGCATGCCCAGGCAGCTCTCAAGGGGGCTGTGAGCTTCTCCCGCTGAGAACGCTGTGCTCTTTGAGGAGGGCGGCTCGGCTCGCGTTCCTCACGACTTGGGTCCTGCGTTCTGAGGCAGAGCGGAGTCTCAGGTCATGGGGTTCACAAATGGATCTGCCAGAGGGGTTAGAGACGGGCGCTGCCCTGTCTCAGCCTTCACCTGTCAGACCTGATGTCTCAATTCGGAGTCAGGAAGGACGCGCTGCGGTTTCTTTCGCTCCGTTTGAGGCAGTTACATTAATGGCATTCTGAGGAATTGGATGTTGTTAGTGTAGCAACAGGTGACACTGAAGACTCGCCACTTCAGTCTCCTGCAAGTGAGGAGCTTATGGAGGTATTAACTCGTGCCGTGGTAAAGTTAAACATCGATTGGCCGGCCAAGAAACAAGCGCTGCAAATTAAGATCTAGATCAGCTCAACCTCCGCGTCGGGGCTTACCGTCTTTTCCCGGCTTCCACACCAAGGTGTAGAGATCGTGGAAGAGACCAGTTTCATATCGTGTATATACACCTCAGACTTCTACATATAGCAATGTGTTGGGTATGAGAAGACATGGTTACTGGGCGATGCCAAAGGTGGGAGAGACGCTCGCGAGCCATCTCTCCCCCCTGTCAGCATCGTCCCTTAAAGCCCCGACGCTGCCCACCAAGACAATTAAAGCTACATCCGCGCTGGTGGGCAAAGCGTACTCGGCCACGGGTCAGGCTGCGGTGTGCTTGCATACTATGTCCATCTTGCAAGCAAACCAAGCCAACCTGCTCAAAGACCTGAGGGAAAGTGAAGAAGTGGGGGCGGATGTCATCAAGGAGTTGCATCAGTCAGCTTACTTAGCTCTCCGTGCCACCAAGGAGATGGCCAAATCCATCGGCCAATCAATGGCAACCCTGGTGGCCACCGAGAGGCATCTCTGGCTAAATCTTACTGAAATCAAGGACATAGATAAGACTTTTCTCCTGGATGCTCCACTCTACCCCTTGGGCCTCTTCGGTGATGCTATATCATCTGTCACCGAGAGGTTCTTAGAGTCTAAGAAACAGGCTGCAGCCTTACAGCAGTTTCTTCCCCGCCGAACCCAGGTCTCTGTGGCTGCTGGACGGGAGCAGCCGAAGCCGAGTACAAGCTCCTCCCACAGACAACAACAGAAACAGAGCGAAGTCCTCGAAGGGCAAGGCGGATATGAGGACCGTCATTGCTGCTAAGAGGGCTTCGTCGAAAAAATCCTGACGCCAGAAGTGTCAGGATTCTGAGGGTGGTCCCCTCCGAAGCCAGGTGGCGTTCACCGCTAGGCCAGTCACTCACTGTCAAACAGTTTCAGAGATTGTTAGGTCTCATGGCAGCAGCGTCCAACGTGATACCTTTTGGCCTACTGAACATGAGACTATTACAGTGGTGGCTCAAAACCAATGGGTTCTCACAGAGGGGGAATCCTTTCATGTGATAAAGGTCACGCGGCGATGCCTTCGTGCCTTAGTCACATGGAAACAACCTTGGTTTCTGTCCCAGGGACCTGTGTTGGGAGCTCTCGGTCGTCGCATCACGCTAACGACAGATGCATCCCTCTAACGACAGATGCATCCCTCACGGGCTGGGGGGCGATCATGAGTGGTTGCTCTGCTCGGGGTCTGTGGCAGGACCATTATCTCACCTGGCACATAAATCGCCTGTAGATGTTGGCGGTGTTTCAGGTCCTGAAACACCTCCTTCCAGACTTCAGAGGTCATCATGTACTTGTTTGCTCAGACAACACATCGGTCTCGTACATAAACCAAACCGGGGAGTGGAGACTTCACCCCGAGGTGGTGGAGCTCCAAGGGGAGAACTTCGGTCGAGCTGATGTGGATCTGTTTGCACCTCGAGAGACGACACACTGTCCATTATGGTTCTCCATGACAAACCCAGATCCTCTTGGGCTGGATGCTATGGTACAGGCGTGGTTCAGGTCTCTCAACTTAGGGTTGTTGAGACCATCCTCCACTCCAGAGCTCCCTCCATGAGAAAACTCTATGCCTTGAAGTGGAGATTAATCACTTCATGGTGTGGAAATCACCAGTGGGATCCAGTTAACTGCCCCGTTGGCGTGGTGCTAGAGTTCCTGCAGGAAAGATTTTCCACAGGGCTATCCAACTCCACAATAAAGGTGTACGTGGTGACCTTAGCTGCTTTCCACGCTCCCTTGAGTGGTGTATCTTTGGGGAGACACCTGCTTATTACTCGTTTCCTTCGTGGCACAATGAGACTTAGACCTGCAGTTCGCACGAGGGTGCCAGCCTGGGACCTGGCCATTGTGTTAAAAGGCCTCTCTGTGGCCCCCTTCGAGCCTATCCAAGATGTCCCTGAAAAGTTTCTCACCTTGAAAACTGTCTTTCTGCTTGCTATATCATCTCTCAAGAGAATTGGAGACATTCAAGCCCTCTTGGTATCTCCCTCGTGCCTGGAATTTGCATCCAGCATGGTTAAAGCCTTTCTTCACCCTAGACCGGGTTACATTCCAAAGGTCCCCACTAATATTGTGAGGCCCATCGTTCTGCAGGCCTTCTGTCCTTCACCCTTCCGGACGTCAGACCAGGAAAAGCTGAATGTGCTGTGCCCTGTGAGGGCATTAGATGCGTACGTCCACAAAGCTGCCCTTTGGTGAAAATCAGAACAGCTGTTCGTCTGTTTTGGGTCACCTAGGAAAGTTCACCCTGCATTAAAGCAGAGGATGAGCAAGTGAGTATGGCTGCTTCCAAAGCATTTTTGTCAGGAGTTTCTCTCTAAGATGTTTGTGATGCGGCAGGTTGGTCCTCGCCGCATACCTTCGTCAGGTTCTATGAACCGGACCTCGGCTCCACTCCAGGAGCACAGGTGCTATCATCCTAGTGTGTGCATCGATTTCACACAGACGGTTACTTGCTCATATGGTGACGTGGGTATTAGCGTTCCCGCAGCGCTTCGACGCAGCTCGAGTTCCCTTGAAAGGGAACGTCTCGGTTACGCATGTAACCTTAGTTCCCTGAGCAAGAAAACAGGACGCTGCGCCACCCTGCCATACTCCCAGCATGCCCGTAAGCGGCTTGCTTCAGTCTTTTCAGAAGCTGAATGAATGGGTTTTCGGGTAGGCTTTATAGTTTCCTGGTCAGTGACGTCATCCGCCAATGACGTTCCGTCACTCCATTGGACTGATTTCATACGTGCTTCACAACGCAATCACGCAGAGGCGTTCCCACAGCGCTTCAACGCAGCGTCTCGTTCTCTACTCAGGTTTCATGCGTAACCGAGACGATTCATTGTGCAGTGTAGATAGTGGCATTGCTTATAATGGGAGTTTTGGCGAGAGGCCAGAACTCAGTCACTGATAAACTCATGATTGACAACTCCAGTGATTATAAAAGGAGTGTTCTTTGATAACTTTCTGTATATAATTTAATCACAATTTAAATAACAGTTATTTTTTTCATCCTACAGAAACAATGTGAAGTTAATCGTTCAGTCAATGGCTTGATTTACGAACGCATAAACAGCAATAAACAATTTTGAGACAAAGAACGTCTGACTGTACATGAATCATTATCAGAAATCACTGATCATAGATTAGGCATTAGAATTAACATGGTTACTTACATGTTGTGGCATTACTGTAGGGTCCAAATCTTACAGTAAAAGTCTGTTTGCAAAGCCTGTGTTGAAATTGCAACTGACTACCAAAGAATCCACAGTGAAATGTATTGAACAAACAAATAATGCTCTACTGAGACTTTCACATAGTTGAAGATAAATAGCCACTTTCCTAGCATTAGGATCCTTTGAAAGGCAGTGCTATTTTTAGTCCAGTGATCCTCGGCCTCATTTATAAAAAGTTGTGCAGAAATCGTCCTAAATTTGATCTTACGATCATTTATAGAATGAACGTACACACAGAAAACGAGCATACGCCTCTCTTTCAGATGTGAAATCTATAAATCGCAAATGATCGTGAACTTGTGCGCAGGTGAATGTTTTCAGTTCTTCGCATTGTAAACGACACCTAATTAATGTCATTTACATATAAATGATCAACAGTCATAGTCCAAATCCTTAGCGAGCTGCAAGAATAGCTTAGATTTCCAAAAACCTGCAGTAATCTGACAATAAAAAGTGCATACGTCTGCTCAGACTCTGATGTGGTGCTAAGCACTTTTTTCCACGTCAAAGACCATTTTTATAAATATGAGCGTTGCCGTGGATTTAAGCATACACACACTCAAAGATAAAATCTGTGCACATGCACGCTTTATAAATGAGGCCCCCTGTATCTATCTTCTCAACTTCTAATCTCACTAACACGCCAGTGGAGGCAGGGCCAAAGATGCAATGATGTAGAAGTAGGTGTTGATTTGATTCTGCAGAGGCGGTCTTTCATCGCACTGTTACATCATAATATGACAAAATCTGAAACGAGACATCTTCGGAGCTTGGTTTCAATAAAAGATGTTTTTGGACTAACAAGAACGTTTTGAGTTCTCAAATTTACAGTATGTTTTATAGTAAAATAACAATACATGTCAAAAGATCAAGGAAAATTTGGAGTTCTTCTCTGTACTTTTAAGATGTTTCTATAGAATTCAGCATGCAGGGATTCTATGCAGTGTTTGTGCATTTTCAAGGAATCAGCCAGGCATTTTGGGCCCCAAACCTCACAGCCATACAGATGCTTGTCTAGCTTTTTCTTTCAGTGTATTTATTGCCAGACCAAAACCTTCTGAGGCACTGGTTTTTATACCAAGGTAGTCATATTTTAGGGTGTGTTCTGTTGCAGTGTTTCCCAGGCTTTTTTTTTTTTTTTTTTCAAATTGACGGTTAGGGCCCAGTTCTGACAATAGTTCTCCAGCAGGTCTAGATGCTGCTGTAGCCCTTCTACAGTAGCTGACAGCACCACCAGGTCATCTGCATAGAAAAATTTCACCTCTGAGTATTTTAGAGTGAGACTGGGTGTCACAGATTGTTCCAGAATCACTGCCAACTCCTTAATATATAAGTTAAACAGAGTTGGACTCAAACTGCAGCCCTGTCTCACTCAGCGAGAGAAGAATTCTGTTATTCTATTGCTAATTTGAACTGCACTCGTGTTATCTGAATACATGGATTTAATGGATGTGTCATACATTTGACCTCCTATGCAGGATTGTACAATTTTATATTATAGTCCGTCATGCCATATAGAGTCAAACGCTTTTTAAAAAACAAAACAAAATGCTTTGCTTTTGTGGTGAATGTGCTGGTTGACTAGCATCTGTAGTGTATAAATGTGGTCGGTGGTGCTGTGGTTTGATAGAAGTCTGTCTATCTATCTATCTATCTATCTATCTATCTATCTATCTATCTATCTATCTATCTATCTATCTATCTATCTATCAGGGGCGTTTCCTCTGAGGAGGCAAGGGAGGCTGTGCCTCCTCAAAAAAACTGGATGAGAAAATAATCGATATTACAAATATAAAACAACACAAATGTTACAAAACATTAAAAAGTGTAAAAGTCACTCGTTTTTCTAAAGAAACACTGTCAAACAGCGACACCCGCAGGTGAAGTTACAGCTGGGAGTCCGCGTCTCCTGTGCCTCCCTTCAGCTCATAGAAACAAAGCAGAGCCCCCAAAGCGTGCGGTGGGTTTAGTGGGGGGTAATTGAGAATGAATGAGGGAAAGTTCTGTGAGAGGAGGCAGTGCCTCCATCGCGCTATGATTGGATATGATCGGTTACGATCGGACATGATTGATTCATTATATGGACAAGTACTTGAACAAGTTAAAGATATAAGATATCTAGGAATATGGATGGATTCCAGGTTGACTTTTAAGATGCATATTCAGAAGTTAAGTGCAAAAAGAGTAATAATATTCTACGATGTCTAACAGGAATGGAATGGGGAGCTAGTAGGATATCTTTACAAAGAATATATAGTGCACTGATTAGGTCAGCAATTGACTATGGATGTATAATTTATGGATCTGCATCGATATCCTTGATTAAAAAAGTAGAAACTGTTCAGGCTCAATCTTTGAGAATATGTAGTGGAGCTTTCAGATCTTCCCCAATATCAGCCATACAAGTGGAGGTGGGAGAAATGCCTATAAGTTTACGAAAATTGAAATTTAACGATGAATTATTGGATAAATGTAAAAGGGCATTCTGAGTTACATCCAGTAAAGGACATATTGAAGGATTGCTGGGAATATGGGAATAATAAAATCAAAGGTTTTGGTTGGACAGCAACTAGAGATGCTACGTTTTTGGGTATTGCAGAAATCTCAGTTAGTCCCTCTGTTGTTATACCGAATATTCCTCCTTGGTTGCTTCCTTTGCTTCAAGTAGATTTTCATCTACAAAATATGATTAAGAATGAGAAATCTGTATCTAAGGAGGTTATTGTTCAACAATATCTAGATCAAACTTACTCTTCAATGCTCCATATCTTCAAAGATGGTTCTAAAGATCCTACATCAGGAAATTCAGCTGCAGCTGTATATATCCAAAGATTACAGATCAACATTCAGAAAAGGTTATAATTATGTATCTGTCTTTACAACAGAGCTAATAGCAATTTTATTAGCTATTCAATGGGTGGAGGAAGTTAAGCCTTCAAGGGTACTCATTTGTTCTGATTCTTTGTCAGCTTTAAATAGTTTAATAAGTGAACAATCAACTTCAAGAAAAGATTTAATCTATGAGGTACTTATAAATCTGCTTAGGATTCAAGAAATGGGTATAGTCCTGAGGTTCCTATGGGTACCTGCACATGTAGGAGTACAAGGAAATGAAATAGTCGATAAACTGGCCAAACATGCAATGAAACGTATGAACATTGAGGTACAACTTGCACTACAGTAGAAATAAAAGGAAGAATTAAAAAACTCATGAATATAAAGTGGCAGGAAACGTAGGACAAGGATTTAAAGGGCAGGCACTTATACAGCATCCAAAAACAATTTGGGAAAGGTAGAGTATGCTTTAACAATAGAAAAGAAGACATAATTATTACTCGACTTCGAATAGGACATTCTGGTTTAAATCATTCATTATTCATAATAGGGAAACATCAGTCAGGATTATGTACTACATGCAATGAAGCAGAGACCATTGAGCATGTACTTCTACATTGTGCAGTGTATACCAAAGAAAGAGAGGGGTTATTTAAGAAACTGAGAAACATAGGATTATTTAATTTCACTATATCAAATCGTTTAAGTTGTGCCTCAGGACAGACTGGTATTATAAGAGAAATTCTTAGTTTTCTGAAGATAACAGGATTAGAAATTAGAATTTAAATTATCACTATCCCCCTTTTTTTGTGTACAAGCTTGATGACGGCTGAAAATAAATTGACCATTTTGCTTTCGTAGGCTATGAGCATTAATGATGGAATATAGTTTTCCGGGGCTATAAGGACTCAAGTGACTGGTTCAAGTGATCGCGCTGGCGCCTCGCGGTGCACTCACAGTTTGATTATTTATTTATACTTATTTACATGTTTGTTGACTATATTTATTAGGGCATTCCTCAAGTGGAATTGTTGTGACTGATGGCGCTCTGAAAAGTGAGCAGACGCGCTGAATTAGAGACGGTAAAAGTGAGTGGGTCCAACATTATTGGTCTTATAAAGTGGATGGGTCTTGCCCTACCCACATACAATGGTTCATACGCCCACGCATTATACTATTAATTTCCGCTCAATACACATTATTGTAAACCATTTATTCATGTTCACACAGTGCGCGTCTGTACTAGTAAATAGAAAAGCAAGATTCCCAAGATTATATTACTGATTATAATCAATGGACTCTATTGTCACATCGCTCGCGTCCTGTGTAGACACAGTAGCATGCTAATCACTTTCACACCAAATATACTTTAAAACAAACAATAGAAAAACTTAGACAAATGTTTCAAGTGCTGAAAAAGCCAACCTAACATATAAATACAGCTCATAAATGTTTAAGCACAGACTCGCCTCAGAAAAACAACTGCAGCTCTGTAATTGGCCGAAATGCTCCGTTTGACTTTTCTGAGACCCTCTACTCTTCCCTGCGGATGGCCTCTGACCTACTTTCTGTAAGATCTGAATTTCTGCGCTTTGAATTTATAATATTGAATTTGATGTTCTAAATTTCTTCTTCATCTTGAAAACTTGAAGCTGTATTTTTAAAAACTGGATATTTGCAGTCTAAAATTTCAGAACGAAAAATCTGCTGTTTGAAAATACGTCTATAAAATTCTGCCATGAAAACATTTCAGTTGTGTTCAATTTCAAATGTAAAATGCCACATAATATTCAGTTTTATTAAATTACACTTGTCTATAATTCAAATTTACACAATTCAAATTCAAATAGTATTGTCATAATCCTAGTTACATAAATTTAAAACACTACCGCACACCACTGCTATCTATCTATCTATCTATCTATCTATCTATCTATCTATCTATCTATCTATCTATCTATCTATCGTTGGTATAAGTGGGTGGTAATAGACAAGAAATGTACCGTTTTACACCATCATGCTGATAATGTTTCTGCTGCCTGAACCACTATAGGGAACCACCCTTACAGTATGTATACAGTACGGGGACACTTTTTGCCCCAGTACTGATGAAAGGCTAATATTTGAATATGTAGTCTATAGCTTACACATAAGCTGAACTAATTTGAATAAAGGCCTCTGTTCACTAAAATATTTATTATATTTCATTATGTAGGCTACCATATATCAATGACTTACTGGTGAGATCTGAACACCTAAACATACATTTGTCTACAGACGTCTACAAGAGCAATCCAAAACAGAGTAGAACAAATAGTAAATGTACATTTCTGTAAGCCTTGTAATATATCCAGATCTCATAGGTAATATGCCTTGTCAGTTTTATTTTGTTTGAATCACAACTCTGACCGTGAATGCAGCAAGGCATTCACGCAAATCATCCAAGTGTTTACTGTGAGGCGAGTTAATTTGTTCTTTCTAAACATCACCTCGTCTCGCGTGCTGTTTGCGCTCTCTCTAGGGTCCTCAGGATGGGAACATTTTTACCGCGTTTTCCTGCCGTGTCAGCCGATGTACGAATATAAGTACGGCCCGATGTAGAAACAAGGGTAAATAGTTTTTAATTGGCAAGTGCGAACAGTGTCTCTGGAGCTTGCCGAATGACAGATAAATCGTCTGTCTCTCACTTTTAGCTTAAAACGGTCCCTCTGCGATTAGACCATCTGCTTTAGGTGACGCTACAAGTCACTTAAACACTCTTTGTAAAATGATTTAAAGACGCAGCTGAAACGTTGAGCGGATATAGCGAAACCACTGAAGTACTCAACATCTGAGCTATAATGAACAATGACCAGCTGTTAAACACGTTGATGTAGAATTGCCAAAGTGTGTTGGGGACAACATGACGATTCTAAAAACGAATGATCATTCAGGCAAATGATTACTGCAGTAAACCGTGAGGCTCACTGAACCCTTAAAGAAAGAGTTCACCCACAAATGAAAACAGTCGTTATTTACACTACACACTCTCATGTTGTTCCAAACTCTGCTGTTATTTTCTCTGTGGAAGACCAAAGAACAATTTTTTGAACAATTGTTAGGCAGTCATATGATATGGTTAAACATGGTTAGTGACCATAGTGACTAATGAATGTGAATCTCCAAATAGGATGAAAATAAAGCCCTAAAATAAAGTCTTAAGCCCTATTCGGACAGGACTTGTTTTCTAAACAATTTTTGAGTTACAATTCTTATCACATCTGTGATTTCATGTACCAATTCAGATGGGATTGTACATATCTGTGTTTATTACAGAGATATGAGTAGCCTATGTGTTTTCTAGACGTGGGTGTTACCGAAGGGAATCTGCTGTGCTTGCATGAATCACATAGGCATGACGTATAGGTTTTTTTAGTGAATTACTTATTGATATAACTTAAATTTATTATTAAAACCCTATTTAAATAAACGTCACATGAATTTGCTGTTTATAATAAACTCACATATGTCACCATTATGTTCAGTTTAGTTTTGTTCGTGGAATTTTAGTTTGTAATTCTTCAGATCCTGTGTTTCTTTATTTGATTTTTCTATCACTAATCTGTAGCCACTAATCTGTAATGTTGCTTCCCGATTCGGAACACAGCCAGACCCGGAGCCAGTATCACTCCGAACGACCGCGGAAGAGTCACGAGATTTCTTTCCTCTGTGGAACATAAAAAAATACATTTTGAGAAATGGCTCTATGCTTTATATATATAAATACAATGGGAGTCATAACCAAAATCAAAACCAAATTGTTGGTATACCAACATTCTTCAAAATATCTTCTTTTGTGTTCCACATGTTTGTTTGTTTTTTTCTTTATAATTAAAGGGATAGTTCACCCAAAAATGAAAATTTGATGTTTATCTGCTTACCCCCAGGGCATCCAAGATGTAGGTGACTTTGTTTCTTCAGTAGAACACAAATTATGATTTTTATCTCCAACTGTTGCAGTCTGTCAGTCGTATAATGCATGGCGATGGTAACAAAATCTATGAGAGTAAAAAAAAAACATGCACAGACAAATCCAAATTAAACCCTGCGGCTCGTGACGACACATTGATGTCTTAAGACACGAAACGATCAGTTTGTGCGAGAAACCGAACATTATTTATAAATTTGTTTACCTCTAATACACCACTATGTCCAACTTCCTTGAGCGCGCGCTTATTAATTTTTACTTGATAGCTCCACCACATGTTTAGAGTACTTTAATGTAAACTGTCGTTAAAATGGTTTAAAAGATTTGCAAAACCATAGGAAAACAACATGAATGTAAAGACTACATGCTAAAGAAGTTCGCATATATTATTTTTATGGGGTTTATGTATTCATGTATCTCTCTCTCTCTCTCTCTCTCTCTCTATCTATTTATCTATCTATCTAATGTCTCATTGACCCATATAAAACTACAAACTACAGTGCTTTTATGATTGTTATTTTTTAAGCTTTGGTGCTGTTATTGTATGGCAAGAGATGTCTAAAGATACAGCATGAGGGTGAGTAAATGTTTAACACAGAATGTTCAGTTTTGAGTGAATTATCCCTTTAACAGTATTAGCACTTGTTGTTTACAGTTCTCAATAGATAGACCTTGAAATTTTAAATGACAAACCATCCACCAGGGCATATTGTGCCCTATAGTGGTGTTCTTGTCTAAAAATATTCTTTGCCTGTGGTAGCACATAGCCCCGTCTCTAAAAAAACAGCAGTGGTTCCTGTCGCTGCGCTCCATGGCTGTCCATCTGGGAGGCAGCCTGCATACACTTCTAAATGAGAAAGTTGGGTCTGATCGTCCAGCCATGACAAAAATAGATTACTCTGGGAAAAAAGAGAGGGGAGAGACCAACAGAATGAGTGTGTATTTGTGTGTTTGTGTTGTGTGTGTGTGTGTGTCTGTCATTGGATCGATTGACATAAGGTAGACAGTTGACTTGTAGAATGTGAAGTGCAAAATGCCTGTATTGTTTGAAAAACTGCAAAAAAGGCAAAAAATAAAAAAAGTAAAACAAACATCAGCATAAAGTCACTGTGCAGTTACACAAATTTTCAACCCTTCAGATTTTGAGCTGGGGTTTGAGAAATATTTTTCAAGAAAGAAAAAAAAAAACGTTAATATCTCAATTGTCTACACAGCATCAGTATTCATTTGAGAACAAATGGGGAAATAAATTGGGGAAAAGTCTTTTGGTTCCATATTTTTCTCCTGAGAAAAAAAGTTCAATACTGTAAATACCAGTGATCTCACATGTGTCTCCTCTAGTGTTTCAGAATCGTATGTCTCAAACCCTGGTAGTGCTGTCAAAACCTAATCATTCATGTATCTGAGTATTCCATTTGCTATGTGAGATGTGATGTTACAAAAATGCTCATTTCGTCTGGATTTTTCTTAAATCGGCAATAAGGACACTTCCTGACACATATCACACATATCAAACAGACAGAACACAGGTTAATGTGATTACAAATGTGAAATCGTGGTAAGGGGCAAAAATCTAGCTGTCAATCGGTTCATGCTTAAAGGCACACTATGTAAGTTTTCACCACCAGAGGTCGCATTATCAACACAATAACAAAGACGAAGCTTGATGATGCTATGAAGGAGAGTGGAACAATGGGAGACGTTGTTTTCACCATTCAGAGGAGTATGGAATTCATGAATCATGTTCACGGATGAGGTAATGAATTAGTTTTTGTATTATCTGTACATTTGATCACACTATTTTATGTCATCGTAATGAATTTGCTGCAAGGAACGTGAAATTTAATGCTATATTAGCCTGTTACTGATATGTGACTATTTGTCAAATGATTTGGTGGGTTAATGCTGCACAGTTTTATGTGTTATAGTAATAGCTAAATATTTTTCTGTAACACATTCTGTATTTAAAGGGTTCACCAAAAAATGAAAATAATGTCATTAATTACTCACCCTCATGTGGTTCTTTACGCATAAGACCTTTGTTCATCTTCGGAATAGCATGTTTCAAACTTCCAAAGTCACGTGATTTCAGTAAACGAGGCTTTGTTACATCATAAGTGTTTCGAAACGTTTTGAAAATCCAATGGTTCACCACTGGGGGGGCGTGACTTTGGCAGTTTGATACATGCTCCCAACCACTGATTCGAAACAAAAGATTCATAAAGCTTCGAAGCTTCATGAAGCAGTGTTTTAAAATCGCCCATCACTAGATATTGTCGAAGAAACTCAATATTTAGTTTTTTTGGAGCACAAAAAGTATTCTCGTCGCTTTGTTACATCAAGGTTGAACCCCTGTAGTCACATGAACAGTTTAAATATGTCTTGAAAGTGTTGATTTTCTTGCTGTCAATGAAGGCCTCACTGAGCCATCGGATTTTATCTAAAAAATATCTTAATTTGTGTTCCGAAGAAGAACGAAGGTCTTACAGGTTTGGAACTACATGAGGGTGAGTAATTAATAACATAATTTCATTTTTGGGTGAACTAATCCTTTATTTTCATGACCATAGACATGGTCACAAGACTTGATAAAAAGCGTTACTGAAGTACAAACAAAGTGCAGTATAGCTGTATGTGTAATTTCATCAGCATGACCCACAGAATTATGTAATAACGAACACTTGATAGTTTTTCAAGTGAATCTACCTCTGCATTATCAGCTGTCACATCATATCTATTTCTCACATTGTTTATATGTGCTATTATTGATGTTCATATCTATTTAAATCATCTGTACATGACTAGTACTTGTACAATAAATAATATATATGTGGTTACCTGTCTGAAAGTGAAAGTGAAGTGACATGTGGCCAAGTATGGTGACCCATACTCGGAATTTGTGCTCTGCATTTAACCCATCCAAGTGCACACACACAGCAGTGAACACACACACCGTGAACACACACCCGTAGCAGTGGGCAGCCATTGCTGCGGCGCCCGGGGAGCAGTTGGGGGTACGGTGCCTTGCTCAAGGGTCTCACCTCAGGATCGAACCAGGATTCTTTACTTTGAGGAGTAACGCTTAGACCGCTGAACCACTGGAGCGTCCACTCCAGTCCACTCTATTAAAACATGCGAGAGTGGAGTTTCTGTCAAGTCCAAGTTTGTCGCGAAGCTCTGTCCATCTAAAAATCGCCACGCCAGTATTGATCCTTGTTTTATTTCTCAGTTTGTCCCAAAGCTTGCTTGCCTCAGTTGATCTACAATTGTTTTCTTAGTGTTTTGGGATTTTCTGTACTCGCCAATGAATAATCGTGATCCATGATGACTGAAAGACACAAAAGCGGTGTGCTAGATGCTATATAACCAACACTTTCACATTTTGTCCATGTGAGCATGCTAGTTTCTACAAGCGGGGACAGAGCGGATATTATGTCATTGATAGGCGACAATGACAAGGGACGAGCCATTATTTAAAACTGGAATTTCTCTGGATAATTATGGATAATTTAGGATAATTTAATTACACAGCTGCATGAAATATATCATACTGTGCAAGTGGTGTTTGCAGGGCTCCAGGCTGCGCCTAAAACGGTCGCATTTGTGACTAAAAATGTTAATTTGCGAGTGATATTTTTGCTGAGGATGCCATTGGCGACCATACAAATTCACAGTTATAACTGTAAAATTTGCATGTTATTTGCGTGTTCCGTGACCAGTAGCCTATCACACCATTTGCTGTGTTGACGTAATTAAATGAGATGCTGTGTGTGAATGTTTCACTGAGTTAGAGCACCGAAATATGAACAGGTAGGGAAAAATTTCACACACCAAACAGACGCCAAAGAACTAGAGCTGATGAAAGCCGACTGTGTTGTTGCCTCGCTTCGCCTGCGTCGGTGCAAAACGGCTGCATTTGAACACACCTTTCTGCTCCTGCATAAAGGAGACAACTGCCTATTTCTTCATATAAATTCGTCTATATTCGTCATTCAAAAGGGGAAACCGGCTCTACAGACAGCAGATACACACACAATGCAGTGTGTGCTTACCGTTTTGTATATCAGTCATGCTGATCACTTTCATTATTTCACTCCTCTCATGTTCATCAGATAACTTTAAGGTCATAAAAAGTCTTCAGTGCCTTAAACAGTATAACAAGAGTATAAACGATAATTTTAAGGCGTCTTATATTTTGTGGATGGAAAACAAATCGCGATACTCCCTAATGTGAATATTATTAATTTCATTAAATAATGAAGATAATAATAATGTGAGCGTTGCATGTTTTAAAGTCAAAAGATGGCGCTGTTGCACGTTCTTCAGAGTAGCTCGCATTCAATGATTAGCGCACATTTGTCAACCGATTGCTTATGAACTAATGCTGATCAATTATTTACTTTATATTATATTGTGTTGTAAACGGTTTTAGCAATGTAATTTTTTAATCCTCATCTGAATTTGAATGAGCAGCAAAAGTAAAGCACAGACATTTCAAAATAAGAGTCCCGCTGTATTTCAAAGTAATCAAAGTCAAGCAGTATGTATATCAATTGCCCGTTTGTTATTTGGTTACACAAACCACATTTTATATATTTATATATTTATTTTCATATTTATTTTCATTTGAATCAAAGTACACTGTTGTAGCTTCAGGAAGTAAAGACTAAACATTATTTGTCACATATTATTCATATAAAGATTTTACTAGCATCAGGGTTAGTTAACTAAAACCATTAAAAAAAAAATGTATTGATTGAAATAAATGTTAATACTAAAATAAAAAAATCTATACAAACTAAACAGACATGTTTTAAAACAACAAAAAAAAATTTTTTTTTTAAATGAAAGCAGAAAATATAAAAATCTAATCGGATTCAAAATATTAACAAAAACTATAATAGTATTAATTGAAAAGAGTTGACATTCATTTCCCAGAAAAGTCACAAGATGAAAAAGCTGAAACTAAAGGGGAGATATATAAACACAACAGGGTGACTAAAAGTAGGTGATTTAAAATTTTAAGTTCATTGTTGTGTGGCTCTTAAAAAAATTTTTTGCTGCCTGTTTTTTTTTCCCCTATAGGAGCCAATGGCTCCTTAATGAATTTCTTTGTCTGGAGCCCTGTTTGAATATTTTATTACAAAAATCTTACATATTGTGCCTTTAAGCCATTTAAGACCTTTACTCTGATAAAGGAAAAGATTAACGCATTTACATTGTCAGCTTATTAAGCATAATCGGATTAAGATCGCTCATTGACTATTTTTATTTAAAGAAATTGTATGACTAACATCTGAGATGAAGCTGATAAAAAAAATAAATAATTCTGACCAGCATCGTTTTGAAGCTCTTCTTTTTCTCGGGAGAGTAAAAGTGCACAAACAGAGAGCAGGGAAAGCAGGAAAAATAAGTATATTTTCTTTCTTTTTTACATTACAGTTTGCTGCATTCATTAGATATTTTCCAGCCATTAGATATTTTGGCCTCATGGCATTAATATCGAAAGAAACAGAGAGTACAAGGCCAAACGGTTAGCCAATAGCGCTTAGGTTCGAAATCAGGTAAAAGTGTAAGTGTCAGAATCTTAAAAACCCACTTCATGTTTTACTGATAAGCGCACAGCATTTGCCAAGAGCTTGTGTGATAACGCCAGCTAAAAAACACAAGGTATACGGAATTCCATTTACGAGGACCAGCGACACAGGCTCACATGCATCTGAAAACATTCCTTTTAATAAATGTGCTATAGGGTTACTATGGAAACAAAAGCTGTCCATTAAAGAAAGAAAGAGCCCATTGTGTCTGAGGAAAAAAAAAGAAGCTGTTTTTGCTGCTCGAACATCTATAGGACACAAAACATTTAAAAATAACCCCGGTATTGTGCAGTTTCCCTGGAAAACTAGTCATGAAAGGCATCTGATTATATACGTTTTGATATCAAAATGCAAAACAACATTTTAACATTTTCTGACAATGAGTCGGTACTGCAATTCTGTAGGGTGTTGTGAGGGACTCCCAGGGTGTTGCTATGCCCTGACCACAATGCCAGCATGTTGCTACGTGGTTGCTTACAGGCCTTGGCCCAAATCTTTATATGATGATCTGGTCTACTGTACAAGTGGTTTGGGTCCTTCCTTCAGTGCAAAGGTGCAGTCATACAGTATTTACCATTGTTTGGTAAATTTTCACATGCGAAATCCAGGAATTTTGCTTAAGGGTGAAAGATTTCCCTGCGCAAATTTTGCAACAGACTCAAATTAATCGTGAAATATGCAGCATTGACTAAAGGTGCAGTCACATTTACCATTCAGAGAATTTTCGCTGCCAAAATCCAGTCATTTCAATAGGAATCCATGCGATTGAAAATTACACATAAGGTGGAGATTCTGCAACCGGTTCAAGTTTTTGACGGATTTGCCGCGTTGACCAGCAGAAAGCTGCATAGTTTGAAAGTGACTTCTGTGTGAGCTGTGCTTCATACATTGCTACACAATGTGAAATTATACGGTGAAAATCTCAAGTTAAATCATATAGAATATAAATAGCTCATCTCCTCTCTAGGGATGCACCCTAATTATTTTTGGACTGGTTCACAAGTATAAAGCAATATTTTTTGAACTTATCTAAAAATACTCAATGGTTAATCTGTGAAGCCAATGACTTAAAGGTGCTAAATAGGATGTTTTGTTTTATACATTTTTGCAATATTACTTGAAACTGTCTTTACTAACTGATAAAAGACTATTTATTAGGTGCACTGAAAGGAATATTATTAATATACATCATCTGTGCACGAGGTAGGGCCTTAAAAACATCAGCCAATCGTTTACGCGATCATCGCGTAAACGATTGGCCCTCTGGCTTGTCAATCACTGCCATGACGTTCCTTGTGAGAGATGCGCGGTTGCGCGCTCCAGTAACTTTCCACACTCCACAGGCGCCGCATGCAATGTTTTTGTCAGGAGACAGGAGTAACAACTGCAGATTATGAGTTATCTGCGGTGTGTCCGACATAATGAATCCACTAAGTGTGTGCGCGGCTTTAAGTCGCGCACACACTTAACGATTTTAAGGCCGATTATGAATGTAAATTGATACTATGACTGATCGCGCTCAAACGCGTCCAGTCAGAGCCAGTTGCGTTCAGTCTGCGATTACAGTCGGTGTTCAAATTCCATGTGAAAGTATATAAATCTGCTTCAGGAGCAGGAAACAATCGCTGTATGTTGAGCACAGTCTTAGAATGTTTTAGCTAGTCGTTAAATGTGTGCCCAGCTTAATAACACAGAGAATGCCGGTGGTAAACACTCGTGTTCCAATACTCATGCACGAGTTTTGGGAGGCGTTCACTCGAAATGGAGGGGGGGTTGTTCTTACGCATGCGCTCATTTAAAAAAATCAGTCGACGAAAAGATCCTCCGTACCACCTTTAAGTGTGAATTTCAATGAATGAAAATACACACTTCAAGTTAAAATCGTATAGAGACGTTGTGTGTTTACTATGCATACTATGATTAATGATATTATGATGTCTAGTACCACAAAATGAATGGGTTTAATAACTTTTTTTCCAAGTGAAGTGAATTATTATAAAGTTTCACTTTCTTCTGCCTGTCTTTTACCAAACAAGTTATATATGCATATCTAACTAACTAGTTGATAAATCACACCTCTCAAAGTGTTCCAGAGTTTTTGCGTACTGACATAGCATGTTCATTACTCATCTTTAAATTGACTGCTTTGAGGCATCCAGTAATAAGGAAATATGATCGTTTCCTCCTTCCATTCCCTGAATATCATCTCTAATTACATTTCTGCTTCATGTCTGTGTTAAATGAATGCTCTCTGCCATTACCTCTTCATTTCTGTTAGCATTCCAGAAAGTTCTAACACACAGGGATAGAGGCTCAGATTGCTGCTTTTAGGTATATGTATAAACAACCACCTAGATTGGTAATCATTTCGCTTTGCCCGTGTTTGCAGAGGAAACAAGCTTGGCTTCCAAATGGCTGCTTTCGAGTACTCTATTGATCACCTCTGAAGATGACTGCTGCATGACAATGTCACCGATTCACAAAACTGAGACTAGGAGAGAAAATTAGCCCATTTTGTGCAGTTTGTGGTGGTTGTTTTTTTCATGAGGAAAATGCGCTATCCGACGTGGGTGAAATCATGTGAAGTACTCTGGTTCTGGGCTATGATAAACAAAAGTTGAATAGAATTCGTTGAGAAACAAATATGTAAATGTTGCCATGAATCAAAAGAGTTTAAGCATTTTCAGACACTCCTATTGGCACCTGTCTTTTCACCGCAATTTCAGTTTGGGTCATAACAGAGATCAAAGAAAGGAAGTAAATGAAGATCTGGGGAGGGGAGCTGTTAGATTAGCATCTTCGGTACCAACCTCCTTTACACAGGTGAAATGCAGTTAATTAAAAATCAGTCTATCTTGGCTTCATTCACAGTGCTTGTGAAATCTTTGCCTTAAAAAAAGAGGAACTGGCAGTGATTAGTTTTTTTGTTAGTTGTTTTTTTTTTTTGTTAAAGCAATAAATAAATAAATAGTGGTGTCAGTTGTCAGTGCTTGGCCAGTGCATTGCAAGCATATTGTCCTGTTGTAAATACTTAGGGGGACAATGTAATATTATATATATATATATACAGTATATATAAAATATGTGTGTGTGTGTGTGTGTGTGTGTGTGTGTGTGTGTGTTCTTGCATTATCTCTATAATTATTCATATAGCTATAATAAACACGTCAGGATAGGACAGGACAAGATAGGATAGGATTTATTCATTCCCGGGAGGAAATTGCAACAGGGATAAAGCACAGAATATACACAATAAATGCAATACAAAAAGTAAGAGAAAATGAAACATACTCTACAATGTACAATAAATAAACAAATAATTGGCAGTTTACCAACTAACTGGATTTGCAGTATTTTCAGTTTAGACTAATGCCCTCTATAGCACACCTTTTGGCAATGCTGAGAATTCAACATGTGCATTCACTGTTTTATAATGTATTTATTTATAGGCAGCAGCTATTTACACTGTGCAAATACAGTAGCAATGCTATTTACACTAAGTGAAAATAGCAATATAATCAATTTACACTAAGTGACAATAGCATATTTTCTTAGCGATAGATATTTACACTAGGTGAAAATAGTGATAGATTCTATTTACACCATGTAAAAGTATCAGTTCTTTGCAATAAGAGTAAATAGTAATTAGATGCTATCTATACTTTATATTGGCAGATACTATTTGCACCTCAGTATTTTTGTACATTAACAGGATGCAATAATATCATAGAGTGTAAATTATCATATTTATTAAAATGATTAAATGGATGCTGCCTTATTGGGAGAATAAAAACCCTCCCTACCCTTTCCCTGAACCCTACCCAATAAAGACTTTTAATATTCTTAAACACTTTAAAATATAAATATACTTTTTTTTCCATGTTTAGAACATTTTTTTCATTTTTATTGAAAACAAATGCGAGCTCGACAAAAGGCGGATTCGAATCCGCGTCGATTGCGTTAAAAGACAGGTTTACGAGCCTCACTACTGCTGCGCCACTGAAGACGTTGAATTTCGTGTCTTTTACTTTTTTTTTTATTTGAGTGGCCCAACCAGACATTGGTGGGCGGAGCTAGTGTAAATAGCATTTGCCAACAAGGGACGCTATTTGCACTTAGTGTAAATATACACTCCGTTATTTTATATGTAAGGAGAACTCAGCAACATGAGAGAGCAGGATCCAAATGCAAATGCATTAAACTATACAATAACAAGAGTAACATAACATAAACATGGAAAACTCATCTAAGCTCACCTAACAATACAAATGGACAAGACCTAACAAAAAACATGAAACACACGCGCTGCATTCGTATATGCCTACTTTCCTACTATACAGTATGCAAAAAAAAACAGTCTGCCAAAAGAATAGTGTCTCCAAGTTCCTAGTATTTGAAAAAAAAAGATAGATGGCCGTGTAGCCATGAAGCGATGTAACTGATGCTGGTAGGACACATGGAAGTGACAACATGACAGATGTAGTACATCTGAATTTCATTCATACTATCCATATTCATTCTATGTAGAACAATGCAACTAGAAAATCTAGAAAAAAAAAAAAAATTAAAGTTGAACAAAATTTTAAATATTGCCTCACAACTAACTGAAATATCAGAAACACTTTACAATACGGTTTTGTTAACATTAGTTAACTACATTAGTTTACATGAACTAACAATGAACAATACTTCAACAGCATTTATTATCAGCCAATGTTAATTTCAACATTTACTAATACACATTTTCAAAAAATGTATGTCAACAAAGTAATGCACTGTGAACTAACATGAACAAACTGATGACGAATTCTATTTTTACTAACACTAACTACAATTAATAAATGTATATGCATAATATTAATAATGTATATTGCTCATTGTTACCTAATGCATTTATTAATGTTAACAAATGAGACCTTACTGTAAAACGTGTTACCAAAATATCGGTAACACTTTACAATAAGGTTCATTAGTTATATTGTCATATCCATTAACACTATTAAAACTATTCAGAGAGTTGTCATGATTGAAATAAATTATTTGACGTACAAAAAATGCTAAAACTAAAAATAGTAGTAACATAGAAAAAACAAAAAAGGTAACATTTTAGTTTAGGTCCAATTCTCACTATTAGCCATGTGTTTATTAGCATGCATACTACTAGTATTTTGGCTTATATTGGACCCTAAACTAAAGTGTGACCACAATAAATTATGCATAGATAAATCAACTAACCCTAGACCAAACCCTAACCCTACTTATATAGTAAGTACATGTTAATTAATATTATTCAGCACATAATTGTATAATTAGGCCTACACTGTAACAAAGGCACCTTAAAATAAAGTGTAACCAAAATAACTAATAAAAATGGCAGAAGTGCATAATAAAATTACCAAAACTTAAACTAAAATTAAAATGATAGCTTTTGTTTTTATATTTTTAGTTAATTCAAAATGTTAATAAATACTAAACATGTATATAATATTAAAATAACACTGGTGTTCACATACTTGGTAGAATTTGTTTCTCTCTTTCAAAAATAAGCCTTACACTCATTCCTTTATCTCTCAAATGAATGAGTTAAAATCTCAACAAGTAGAAGAAAGACAAAGAAATAGAGTAAGGACAGCAGGACATGGACATGGTAGGTAAGAGTATAAATGAGATTTAGGGAGGTTTGAGGCTAGTTAAAAACACAAAAGAAGGGTTTTGAAATTATTACTAATTGTAATAGTCAATTTGGGGTTCATAAAATTTTTTACTGTTTACATTTTGCTGAAAACCCTATTTAACGGTGCCTATCGAGACAACCTACCACAAATATTGTGATAACATGTCCTGCTAAAGTTCAAGGTGTGTTAAATGAACTGTATCTTTACTGACAGTGGAAATGTTCAGTAGCTTCAACTAGCCTCAGTCTCTCCAATACTTCTCTTGTCTCATCTTGTCCCCTCTCCTGCCAGGCTTGATTGTGCAGTCAAAACATCCGTCAGGTGATCCACAACCAGATTTCTCCACATGTCCACCCCCAGTCTAAAGCAAATGCTCTGACAGGTCCTTCCTATAAACGTGGCCCAGCATCCATTATGCGACAGGATTCATCACAGCCCTCCCAAACAACATTGACACTGAAAGTATGAAATGCAATAACAGCAGCCAGGTGTATCTGTGTGTGTGTGTGTGTGTTTATAGAGAAAAAGAAATGTGATGTTCATCCCAAACCCTACTTTACATATTCACTTTACACATGCACATCATTTCCACGGCACTCTGCATATATTCCACACATCCTCTCTATAACAGACACCAATATGTAATTTTGTAACCCCCCGTCTCTTTTTATTTTTTGACGGTTGTAAGTTGCACCACCAGCAGCTGTAGTAATATGTTAAGCAAATGCTTCTTTCTTCAAAATGGTGGTTTGTGGCAGACAGCTCCATTTGGCTGATAGTTTCTCCCAGCGTGGGTCCTGGTCCGCATTTATCATTCATCCTCGCTCTTAGCGCATAAACGACACCACGTGCCATGTCAGTCCTCATTTCCTCATATCTTTTCCAACCCCACGCAATCAATATGAGTTAAATCTCTAATTTCATATTGTTGTGTTTTATATTTTTGTCCCCTCAACGTGATTTGTGTTGTTCTTTATATAACGTCCCTTTGATATGTGATCTGATTAGACACGACAACCCTTCTCAGATTGCTTGTTGTTGACATTATATATATATATATAATTTCATAATTTTGTTTAGATAGTGAGGTATCCACCAATAAAGAGTGTCTAAATGTATTTTTCAAGGTGAGACATTTTTTTTCAAATACTATGAATTATTAATTCATAATTATTAATATTTTTGGAAGTTGCACCAGGTGACATTTTATTATATTGTATTTTAAAATAAGTATCGCCCTTGAGACATTTTTTTTGTTTTCTCTTTTTTTATTATTTTTTATAAGGGATCCCCTACCCAAAAATCGAAATTTATTTAGAAATATGCCAATAATAATGCATCAATGAATTCCATTTTTATATAAATTAATAGGACATAAAACAGTGTCACGCCATTGACCCAGATGCCAACATGGTCAGGTTGTGTAACATGACCTGACCCTCAAAAAGCATGCACAAAAATAAGCAAACTAAAGACAATATGACGCATTATAATATTTAATCGTTCACCACGTAAACAACACAGTGTGTCTTGTCAATCCTCATACCCTCTGTTCTTTACCACCCCACGCAATTGATACAATTTAAAGCTCAAATTTCCCAAGTCTGGTTTATGTTTTTGCCTTTTATCCATAATATAACGTTAATTTGAGTGGGCATAACACTGAATATACGGGACCCGCTGGAAATCGATACATTCGTGTTGGGGGCGTATGGTAACTGTACTTAAGGACTCCTAGAGGACTGTGCATTGTCCGTGAAATGTATTCATTAAGGGCTGTTACGGAACTCCCCCACCCTTCGCCCACAGATCAGTCCATTCTGGCCCGCAGCGAGCTGCTAAGATTTAAAAATGACCTTTTGGGATTATAAACAGTGCATGTGGAATCACTTTATTTCTGCACTCCACTAATGAGAACAAAGCGGTTGTCAGTGTTTGATTAATGATTTTTTTTCATAACCTGGCGGAGCAGGAGATCATAAAGAAGTAATTTTCCAACTTCCTCTCTGCCTGTTCAACATTTGCACGAATCCCAGACTAAAGGTCCGTATCACACCAGCTAAAAGCCACATGGCATGAGGACAGAAGGTTACAAGATTTCATTTTGTGGTGGAGAGAGCTGCTGGACTAACATACACTGTAACCAGTGATTAAGCTACAGAAGTGAATTGTGGAGAGACTGTAGGCTGTAATGGAGCTGTAGGTTATTCTTCTCTGGATGAATGTGGTCTCTCTCTGAGTGCTTTCTCTGAGTTTGGAGTGGATGATAGAGAAATGAGCAGTGCGAAAAGGAACCGAAGGCTGTGGTCCCTTGAGTTTGATGGACATGGAGGAGTTGGTACCGATGCCAGACAAGGAACAACAGAATCTGAAACATGAGCTAAGAATCGACCCACAAAGACCTTGCAACACAACAAATTTAGCATATGGAGTTCTTACAATTGGTTATTTTTAACCATGACAATATCGGTT
>RJVU01031169.1:1065116-1083644 GCA_003731715.1 Anabarilius grahami
TATATATATATATATAATTATTATTATTTATTTTTTTTGAGAGAGAGAACTCTCTTTTGCTCACCAAAGCTTAATTTATTAAAAAATACAGTAAAAACAGTGAAATACTTTTACAATTACTTTCATAATAATAAAATAATACATTCCCCATACTTTTGAACAATCTCCAATGCATTAAATAGTTAAATATAAATAAATGGTTTAAAAATATATGACTCTGTGTTCTGTAACGAAAATGTGATTTGGAACTTTTAATCCCTTGGGGGTGAAGGCTGAAAAGGTTCAGCACATGTTTAATTAAATGGAGGTGGATCAGGGTGATGGGGACATGGAAATATTTACATCTATTTTTTTCTCCCTTTTGTAATTGCATTATTTTTAAAATGCCATTGGAGTGATTAAACACAACACATTCCTGAGGATCTAGGGAGCAGAGAAGATCAATTTTAAGTCAGTCTTGACATAATGTTCAAGTAAAACAGACAGAGCATCTGAACAGTAATGCATGCAAAACTCCCTGGTTCAAAGACTATTTTAAAAGAGACATCCTGTGAAATTATGATCGTCAGTAAGCGAGAGACAGAAAGAGAGAGAGAAAGAGAGCAGAAGAGCAAAAGAGGGATGCATTTTTATTTCATTTTTTAAATGCGTGTTCTATAAAGTCTACAAATAATCTAAAAAGCCAATAAATAAATGTAAAATATAAAAGCATTTTTTAACAATAATAACACAAAACAATATTTTTATTAATTACTTTTGTTTCTGATTTTATTGTTTTTCATAGTGTGAACATTTTCAATGTTTAAATACCTTCAAATGCAACATTAATTGTTATACGGAGGGTGCCAGTGTTGCTACCGCATGAGCCTCAACAAATGGGTAGTTGCACCCCTGAGAGCAAGTAATGGTTAAACATTAGCATTCGAGATACATTTCATCCAGTTAGCTTCTGGATGGAAATGTTTTTATACTGAGCTGTGCATCATGATATTATTCATGGCTGTCAAACACTTTCCAGAGGCAACCCATCCCAAAACATGTTTATTCTCTTTGCTCCTGCACACACACTGCAAAAAAGGACATCACTCTCAGAGAAAATGTTTCTGAAATCCATTACGGTGACAGGTTTTTCACTCACTGATTTGATGTCTCAGAAGAGACAGGACTTAAGCCTTAACTTCACAAGTTACCTGACTGTCTTTACCCCACGAGTTAAAGGGGAGCTAACCATGAGGGGGAGAAAGTGCAAAATTAAGCATCGGGGAGGGGAAAAGATAGAAATTACTCCAGTGGTGGAAATGAAAATTCATGACTTGCGATAATTGCTGTGAAAAAAAGTGACAGCTGGACTTTCTCTTTTCAATCTGAGGATGTGACATGGTCGGAACATACTTCTTTCCTAATGGACTGCTTAGGTGGCAGCCATCATCATCCAACCCCGTGTAAAACAGATTACAGCCCCTCGCGATGTGTTTTTTGATGCAACACCGAATAAATGTGTTGATATTATGAGACAGATAAATGATAATGACTTACAAATATAAATGGCGTGTGCATAAGGAACCAGGCTGCTCGACGTCAGGGCGGAGAAAAACATTGCTCTTCCTCATCTGGGACAATCTTACCTCTCTGGGAGACAGAGTGAATTTGTCATGTTCTCGCTATCAGCACACGCAGTAGTGGATTGATGCTAACATTAGCAGCGCTAGTTGATGTTTTGCCTCTTTCAGTTTGTTGCTGCGGAAATGAAGGACCACCATAAAAGTGGACTTATTTCATTAAAATAAACTTTCAAACAGCCAAACTAAGTCTGAAAGCTGCATATAAATGTGATACAAGTGCTTAATAATCATGATCCACATGTCAAATGTTAGCATAAATAGAAAACTATTGCATGATTTTTTTTCACCATCCATTCTAAGCGCAAACCCCATCCCACGGCAATTTCGTTAGTCAAATACATCATGCAGTCCCTGTCAAGAAAAGTTCAGATTTCATAAATTCAGTGCAGAATTAAAAAATATCATGGATGGATCCAGTCTTGACAAACAATAAATGTACAGTCACATTAGTGAAATTTTAACAGTATTTTGTGTGCAAAAACAAGTCCATTGTCAATAGCGTAGAGATGTATGAATCTCTGCTCACACAGAAGTTACTTTCAAACCAAGCAACTTTTCTTTTTTTCATTTGAATGACCAACTTGAACAAGTAAAATCTGCGTGGGAAACTTTTCCGCCCTCACATGAAACTCTTTCTGGAAAAGTTTACTCTGGCTGGTAAATACCTTTAAACTACCATTGGTCAGTGGTGATTCCGTAATAGGTAGGTGTTCTCTGGGGCTTCGTCTTCTTTGATGTTGACATCTTCTCCAGTTAATTTGGTCAAGGTAAAAACATGAATACACTGGAGAGCTGCTTTATAGTAGAAACTGAAGTTGTAATTCTAACTGAAATCTACAGTGACACTGTGTAACATTTGAGTTCCACAGAAGATGAAGACGAAGATTCAGTAATGTCAGATTTATTAAAAAATCTCAGATAAACAATAAACATATGTAACAGTGTGCTAGTGCACAGACAACAACCAACAATGAACAATGAACAGGAAACAGGCAAGAACTTAAATACAAAGAGATGATGACTAAAGACAAACAGCTGTGATTAGTGTCCATGGTGACAGATCAGTGGTGGGAACAAAGACAAAGAGACATACGTGATGAAGGTAAACAAACTGAAAGTCCATGAAAACTGCAAGTGAACTGAACGTGGCATAACGCCACTCCCGGCAAGATGCGTCCTTGCGCCGTAGAAGAGTGATGACATATGGAGAGATGGCGGTTTAGGAGGAGGACGAGAATGTGACGAAGGGCTGGTGAAAGGATGTGGTAAAGGGATGGTAAAGGCAGTATGATGAAATAAAGTGATGGTGATGGTGGGACGGCGATCCCCTGGTGGTGACGGTGGAGATGGTCCTCGAGCACAGACCCAGAGCTCCCCAGTGCCGACAGCCCACGGCGGAGTCAAGAGAGGGAGGAGTCCAGATGGTGACGAGGCTGACGACAACTGGGGGACGACCGACGGAGACGTGGCCGATGGACCCACAGGCGCAAACGGAAAGCCGATGGACTCAAGTGACTTCGCTCGTACTGGAGACCTCGGTGATGCCGCATTGATGAACATCGAAGGCTGAACCAGAGTACCTGAGGGCTGAGGTGGAGCCGGTGTGTAGCCGGAGCGACGCCAAGAAGGAACCCACTGCAGCTGTAACGCTGGAGGGACGGATTGCAGCGGATGGCCCACAAGTCCGTGGTGGAAGTAGTGTGACGACTGACCAAGGGGGAGCTGGCAGGACTAGGGAACCCGGTGGAGCTGCAAGTCCGAGGGTCTCCGGTGGAGGCGAAGGTGGGAGGAGCCAAGACGGAGCCAACAGGCCAAGATGGAGCGAAGAGGTCAAAGGCGGGAGGCCGAGCCGTAGGATCCTCTCGTACTGACGCTGCTGGTAATAACACGACCTGCAGTTTGACTTAATAGCAGGGCTTCCACAGAGACGGCGCAGGGCTGTGGACATCTGACAGTGGATGCGCTGGAGGACTGGCTGAGCTACCCATTGAGATCGAGGTGGTGAGGATCTCAACGGAATGACTGTGAGTATGACACAGTCCATACAGTCATTAGTACAGTTCAAAAACAGTGATGACGAAGGTACCGGGTGGCATAGGGTGGGAGTAGATACTTCCTCATTGAAGTTGATCAGCCAGTCCTCATTCTCCGTCGTCACAACTCCCTGTCCGCTGATGTCGCAGGCTAACACCCCTGGTCAGACTCACGATGGAGCTCCACTTTTGGGGTAAGGGTCAGCTCTGTCCTCTTCTCCTCGGGCTCTGGCTGACGCATTAAGGTGGGTGGTAGCTCTCGATCATGGCGGGGGGTACACACGTGTACTCCACGGTCAAATGTGGTGATTTGGGCTCTGGGTCTGGCTGGGTCCTGGATCGGGGACGGACGCTCTCCAGACACCAGATGATGGCTTCTTTCCAGTTCAGACCGGTGGTGTCTGGGAGGTCAACGGGATGGTGGTAATTTGTCCCAATCCAGAAAAGCGACTTCTCAAGCGGGTCTCGTTGTCGAAGGGGCAGGAGCACAAATGAAGATTTTTTTTAATGAAATGTGAGAAGCTTTCTGTCCCTCCATAGAGATCCAACGCAACTACCACTTTTCAAGGTAGAAAAGACATCATCCAAGTAATCCAAAACTCAATTTTATGAAGCGACGTAAGTGCTTTGTTGAGCAAAAAAACATAATTTACCACTTTATTTACAAAAAAAATTTAATATTATCCAATGTCAGCTCTAGCGTGAACACAAAACGCAAGCGTCGTGATGCTCTCGTGAACGCATGTTGCAGATCAATAGTTTCGTAAATGAAGTGTTTTTTTTTTGTTTTTTTCCCCAAAATAAAGCACTCACATCACTTCATAAATCTGAAGTTAAACCATTGGAGTCAC
The DNA here is from genome assembly GCA_003731715.1 of Anabarilius grahami. Lineage (NCBI taxonomy): Eukaryota > Metazoa > Chordata > Actinopteri > Cypriniformes > Xenocyprididae > Anabarilius > Anabarilius grahami. The sequence continues at coordinate 1,069,623 of RJVU01031169.1, forward strand.
ATGGAGACTTTAATGATGTCTTTACTACCTTTCTGGACTCAGATTTCATAAAAAGTATCTTCATTTGTGTTCTGAAGATGAACAAAGGTCCTACGGATGTGGACACAAGGGTGAGTAATTAATGACAGAGTTTTAATTTTTGGGTGAACAATCCCTTTAACGTCTGTTTTCTCACTGATGTCGTTATTTTGTTATTGATAGGAAAGTGCACATATGCATGTAAACACTGCTCTCAGCAGCATGGGGGTGCCGGGATTTTCACTAACAGTAAACCACTGCAAAGGTTTCTTAGGCTTTTTACTCCTAAGCCAGGGGTAGGCAAGTTCGGTCCTAGAGAGCCGCTGTCCTGCAGAGTTTAGCTCCAACCTTAATTAAACACACCTGAACAAGCTAATCAGGCTCTTCAGGATTACTAAGGCTAAAGGCAGGTGAGGGTGTTTTTTCAGGGTTGGAGCTAAACTCTGCAGGACAGCGGCTCTCTAGGATCGAACTTCCCTACCCCTGTCCTAAGCAAAGAACCAAAAAGAACTTCCATGTGAGTATATCAGGGCCTTAACTGTATTATTACATTTAAAATGCAACGTGAGACCTGTATGGGTATACATTTACAGTAAATCTGATTTCTCAGTGCATCATGAAATGTAAATGAGCCCTCACCTTTAATGACAGAAAGAAGAAGCATCTGGCAAGTTGCCTTCATTAAGGCAGCCAAAAAGACCTGAATGGGGGGTTTTCAAATTGAACTCCTCGAATGCTGCCAAAATAAAGTTTACTGTGGTGTCAAAGGGTTTTGTTGACAGCTCCTCCAGTGAGTGACAAAGTATGAAGACATATTGAGCTGTCACTTTAAAATTTGTTTGGAGATAATCAGGTTCAAATAAGGATCTGAATGTAAGGTTGAGCCCACATCCTGTATCACTGTAGATCACCATTAGGTGTACTGCATTACACATGAAATGTGTATAGACTAGAGATGCACCGATACTAAATTTCTCTGCCGATACCGATAGCCGATTATTCAGAATTATATCGACTAATGCCAATACCGATAGTTTGGTTTTTCTTAAGGAAAAAACAATCTCTCCCAAATAATGTTTCAAACTATACAAGGAAACCCTCTCATTTGGTACACTACAATATTAGAGGTTACAATTAACAACAGAGGTATTATATTCAGCTGCTGTTTATTTTCAGATATAATAATTACACTCAAATAAAAACAGAAATGTATAAAGTATCACATAAGGTAGTTTTCATAAGTACTTGTCTTCATGGAAAATTTACACAAACATAATTAACAGCAAATAAGCTCCTCTCTAGTGTATATAGATAGATAGATAGATAGATAGATAGATAGATAGATAGATAGATAGATAGATAGATAGATAGATAGATAGATAGATAGATAGATAGATAGACGTGACATTTAAGAGCGTCAAAATGACCTTGCCATTGACCATTGACCATTTACCTTTTTTTTTCTTTTTTTCTTTTTTTTTTTAAAGGGCATGTTAGTAATATGTGTCAATAGGCGGGTGCACAACGTGCATACACTCTGCTTATTACACACACAGGAACATTTTTAAATATTCTCCTTTCAGGAGAAGTGTTCAGTCTTTCTACTTGCACCTGGCTTTTAAAGGGAATGGGAGATGAGACTCTGATTGGTTTATTGCATGTTACACTCAAAACACACCCATGACTCATTAAGAGACTAAGTACAACCCTTTTGGACCATGCTCCTGGCGCGCCGACCATTTTTTCCGTCGTTAAACTAGCAAAAGTGGATTCGGACATGCCCTGAGAGCACCTACGCTAAGCGCTTAGATCGTTAAAATACCGCCCAAGGTGTGTTGTGTTCCTAAATTAAGGTTAAGAACTCTTTTGCAAAGTTCCTGTCTCTCCCTTCAAAACATCTACTTACCAAGATAGGAGAGATATTATATCTATCCTATATAATTTACTCCTTTTTGCATGTCCTCTATCCCATATTAGGCAGCAATAGGAGTCAGACTACTAACTTACTTTGAAGGAGAAATTTATGATCAGATCACATATTCATTCTTCCATCTGCTCTTGACTCATTTTATTTTATTAAAATATATATTTAAAATAAATAAACAGTATATAGAAAATAAAGTACCAGATGGGTATTTAATACTTGGAATGAAGTGTTTAACGGGTAGGGTTAGGGACAAGTAATGTCCCAATAAGGCAGTAAATGTTATTATTGCATACTGTTTTATAATATACTACAATATACACTGATGCAATTTTTTATTAATTCAATCAATATTATTTTACTTCTTAGCTTTTTTAAATACTTGTTAATATCTGCTGGAGGAATGAATGAATGAATGAATGAATACTTTGACTTAAGGTCTATTAAATAGAATTTTGCTGAATAGTTTGGCATTTCTTTCATCATGTGAGCCACTAAAGCTGTCTTCACTTACAGTATCTTACTGCTGCCAGTGTAATGGATGCATCTCACAAGACAAGGGACAAGTGTCATATTATCAGTCATATCAGTGTCCATAACTGCTGAGTTGAGTCTCATTGCATGTCAAAACCTACTAGTACCTTGTCGAGATAAAGCCAGTCACGACAGATTTAGGTCAGGGTGTCAGATGGGCGATATTTCGGGGGTCACCTAAGCCTCACCCCACGACGCCAAGCAGCTGGGAAAAGAGGAGGACCGCAGCTGCACCTTCCTCATCACGTTTGACACCTCTCCATCCATCTGCTGTCCCCTTCAGCTGTTTCCTCCATCCTCCGGTTCTCTCAGTCATTAGCTTTCTCTTCTCTTTTGATGTCTGTCTGCCGTTGATGGGAAGTGAGAGAGGGAAAGCTGAGAGAAAGGGATGAGTGCAAATGATTGATGCAAGAATTCTGAGATGAGGACAGAATTCACAGACATCAGTTCAAACAATAGTTTAGGGACATCAAATCAAAACAGCGTGGAGAGTTTTGGGGAAAAGTTCAGATTTATTGCATTTTTTTACGTTCCAACTTTTCATGCGGTAGAAAAACCTGTATCTTATTTATTAACTAGTAATTCCATTTTACCAATAACTGAATGAGCTGAGATAGTGCTTCCATTTATTTAAATAAATACTTTTTTGTCCAAATGTGTCTTGTTTTTCTTCTCTGATTTACACTATGCTAATGCCACCCCTCTACCCAGATCCTACTTGCCCCGCTCTGCGTGGGCCTTGAACCTGGGTCTCTGACGTGGGAGTCGGACGCTCTAACAAGGAGGCTAAAGGCTGCAACCTCTAGTGTCAGTCGCTAGAGCATCTCTTGAGATCAGAGGAGTGGGGTTTTACTTGCACAGCAACTATTAGCTGGCCTCCGTTACACTCACCCCCATCCGGGTAACGGCACCAATATAGCCCCTCCAGTTTGCACCTGCCCGATCCAAGCAGGAGGCGAACCCGGGCCCGTCTGCATGGAAGTCGGATGCTCTAACAAGGAGGCTAAAGGCTGCAACCTCTAGCGTTAGTCGCTAGAACATCTCTTGAGATCAGAGGAGCGAGGTTTGACTTGCACAGCAACTACTAACTGGCCTCCGTTACACTAAATATAGAATAACTTGCTGCAATAAAAAACAAGTAATTTAAATCAGGTGTTTATTTCAGGATTGTGCACCATTTAGAATTGAATTATAAATTCTAAAATCTACAGTTTAAATTGTTGAATTTTAATTGAGCTACCAAACATGATGCAGAATTGTAATTTGAATTTAAATGTAAGTAGAATTCAAATTAATTGAAAAAAAAAAAAAANATGCAATGTAATTTCGAACAAAAAAAAAACACTAAAATGTTTGTCAAGACAATATTTGAATGTTGGCTTGACAAAGTTTTGTTTCAAAGAAAGCAAATGTTAAAAGCTGCATAGATATTATTTAGATATTATTATTTATAGATATTGTTATTTATTTTATATATTAAATAATTTTTAATAAATAAAATTTTCTGGACCAGGATAGAACAATACCTAATTTTCCAGAATGCAGTACCTGTGAATATATTAATAGCCATGTTTCCATCCACCTATTTTTATGCAAATTTTGGGATATCGCATATAAAAGAATTTTATATAAGAAAGTATTTTCTTTTTTAGAAAAGAAAGTCATTTATGATGTAGGAAAAAATAACCACAGTCCAACCCCGATTGCAGCAACTTCCATTTTTATTACAGATATTTTGTGGCAATTTCCTATGAAGTAATGATTTTGTTTCCTTGAACACATGGGAAGGAAACTGTGCTTTATTTGCAAATGTTTAAAGGTGCCCTAGAATCAAAAATTTTATTTACCTCGGCATAGTTGAATAACAAGTGTTCAGTACATGGAAATGACATACAGTGAGTCTCAAACACCATTGTTTCCTCCTTCTTATATAAATCTAATTTGTTTAAAAGACCTCCGAAGAACAGGCGAATCTCAACATAACACCGACTGTTACGTAACAGTCGGGATCATTAATATGTACGCCCCCAATATTTGCATATACCAGCTCATGTTCAAGGCATTAGACAAGGGCAGCCAGTATTAACGTCTGGATCTGTGCACAGCTGAATCAACAGACTAGGTATGCAAGCAAGGACAATATCGAAAAATGGCAGATGGAGCAATAATAACTGATCTGATCCATGATAACATGATATTTGTTGTTATATTTGTAAATTGTCTTTCTAAATGTTTCGTTAGCATGTTGCTAATGTACTGTTAAATGTGGTTAAAGTTACCATCGTTTCTTACTGTATTTACGGAGACAAGACTGTCGTTATTTTTCATTTTTTAAACACTTGCAGTCTGTATAATGCATAAACACAACTTCATTCTTTATAAATCTCTCCAACAGTGTGTAATGTTAGCTTTAGCCACGGAGCACCATCAAACTCATTCAGAATCAAATGTAAACATCCAAATAAATGCATACTTATGCGATTAGACATGCTGCATGACGAACACTTTGTAAAGATCCATTTTGAGGGTTATATTAGCTGTGTGAACTTTGTTTACGCTGTTTAAGGCAAGCGCGAGCTCCGGGGGCGGGGAGCACGAGAATTTAAAGGGGCCGCAGCCTGAATCGGCGCATATTTAATGATGGCCCAAAATAGGCAGTTAAAAAAATGAATAAAAAAAAATCTATGGGGTATTTTGAGTTGAAACTTCACAGACACATTCAGGGGACACCTTAGACTTATATTACATCTTTTGAAAACACGTTCTACGGCACCTTTAATGTGATATTCCAATTTTGCGCATAGGTTAAAATCGCAACTTTCATCTTAAATTCATCTTCCTGTCATTCCAATTCAGTTTTCTGTGGATGTGACCATTTGATTAAAATTCCAGTTCATGAATAATGTATGCCAAATCGTACTAGTCTGCAGCATCTTTTTTATCCTATAGCATTCAGACTCGCAAGATTCATTTGTAAAAAAAAAATTGACCCTGAAAAAGATGCTAAAACAGGAAAGACAGAATAAATTATGCAACCAATATGTGAAAATCATCCTTACTGAATTGAGTACGCTCCAAGCTCTAGGGGGTTAATTCTACATTCATGCTTCCTTGTTTATTTATTTGCTTATGGACTCGTTTGCCACTATAATTGATTGAATTAAGCAAGTATGCTTTTCACAGATGCTTGAAAAAAAAAAACCTCCATCACAAAAAAACAAAAGAAAATAAAGAATATTTGAGGTTACACGCCTCGATTGACTCCCCATCGGTGTGACTGACAGATCCAGCTGTTATGCCTGAGGCTAACATGGAGGCAAATCAGTGTGTCCCATTCATTACTGCCTAATAATGCAAAAACTCATTATCGTGGTCATGGTCCTTCTGTCACCATGCAGAGCAAAAGGCCGTTGTTTTCTCTACTTCCCTAATTACTTTATCATGCTAAAAAAAGGGAGAGGTGACAATCTTTTCTGGCTTACTCTCAGAGGTGGCGATGTTTGGCTATTTAACGTCAGCCACTTAGGCCCTGCTGGTAGATGTCATAACTACACAATTTTTCTGACAATAAAACAAAAAACAAAACATCTTTCACCATTGATGACCATTCAAAAGTAGCTGTACTATATATTCTGACAAAATAATATTTTTTGTGAACAACATATTGCAAATATTTCATTATTGTATTGTAGATACTGTACATTATCAGTGGTTTTGGAGCATTAGCGAAATTTCAGCAAAGTTTTGTGAGCAAAAAAAAAAAAAAAAATGTCCATTGTCAGTAGTGTAGCAATGCATGAAGCACCATTCATATAGAAGGCACTTTCAAACTAAGCAGCTTTCTGTTTGTCAATGCAACAAATCTGAGAGACCAACTTGAAAACAAGCAAAATCTGTGTGGGGACCCTTTTACCCTCAATCGGCCAGATTCACTTTGAAATGACTGGATTTCACACCTTTATAAATGTGACTTATATTTTCCCCGTCTACCGCCTTTGACATCACAGCTTAGAATAGTTGCTTGCAGTACATACATGCTAACAAAAGCTATTTCTGCGTTTCTAATTAAGCAACAAGCAAATATAACAATTTGGTAGCAGCTGCAGGTACTCATTACCTTCCCAAAAATTGTTCAGTACTGTCCATTTTTGGTTTGGTTTCCATGTTCCGTTGGCTCAGCTGGACGTGATGGATCATCCCCAACTCTCACTCTACAGAACACAAAGCTGGTCCATCTCTTCCCGTCTGTTAGAGATGCTGGATGGCCACGACTCTGTCCAAGTCTCCCCATTTGTTATGAATAGCCCCTACATCCTGGCGCATGCATCCGCTTTCAGTCACTCGCTGGGTCTTAATCAAGGTTGGCATGGGGAACGTAACAGGTGAGCTCCGCTAATGACGCCGATTACAAAAGGCCTTGCAGTGGAGAGATGGGCTTGAGGCGCAACCAATAGATGGACACTCATTCTGATGGGGGTTTTGCCCTTCTGTATACCAGACGTGTTTGGTTTGGCTCTTATCTTCACACCGTCAGGGATTTTTCAGAGAGCCATGTGGTTCTGATTCACCAGCCCATGCCTTGACAGCTGGGAAAGCAGATTTTAGCAAGGGGAATTTAGCTGGAGTTAATGGTTAGGAGATAACACATACAAGACGTCATAATAGCTTCATTCTGATTTCTGTATTGCCAACTGAACTGCAGCATGAAAGCGAACACCAAACAGAAATACCACTGTGGGTTGGTTTGGCAAAATGGTTAAAGCTCAGGACTTGTAATTGAAAGATTGCTGGCACAATACCATGAAAAACAAAACAACATTGTGCCCTTGAGCAAGGCACTTAAAGTCAACATGAAATGGCATTCTCAACCCATTTTACTTCTGTAATGTGATGTTGTCCAAGTGAAATAGGATGTTCAACAAGAACAAATAAAGGGTAATCCAAAAGGGAGTTGATTGAATCTTGAAAAATGGGCATCTAGTGGTCCTGAGTTTGGATTTAGATGTATAGAAAGGTGGTGATGATTCTCTGGGCCTACGATTTCACCCGATTTCACTCATGCCCCCCATCAGTGCCTAGGATTCTCCAGGAGGGCTTCTTCTTCTTCTTCTTCTTAATATCTTATCCAACCGAATTCTTTAAATTTGGTTTCTCAGAAAAGCTTGTGTTAAGACGTAGGCATAAAAATTCATGGCAGCCTGGGCCAAATGCTCATCTGTGCCTGGTGGTGAAACCAGGTTGCTGTATCACTATCTGTCAGAGTGGTAATCCAGCCCTTTAGTCGGCTCAGAGTCCTTATAAGCATTCAGCTCTAGCGTGCATAACCAGTCGCTCTAAACGGCTTTGCCGGGTTTTGATAGAGATTAGTTTCCTGCGCCTTAATGACCCCTCAAATTAGTACCCAGAATTAGACTAATTAGAAGTGTGTGCTTTCCTTTAATTAAAAGCTGAAATGCATCGTTGACTTCAGTGAGTTTTCGAAAGTTCATCTGGGGCTCACAGAGTAGGGCTTTCGGCAGCTCTCCAGAACATTGCGTCACCCCGGACTTCCAAATGACATTATTCACAGTTGACTTGGCTGTGCTCACAGTGAAATCGCTACGGCGTCCGCGCCAGGTCTCCCCTCGCCCCCCTGCCAGCGCCCCCTCGTGCACCAGGCCCCTTTCAAGCACGCTATTTCAAAGCCCTCCGTCCCCCCACGTTCCAGTGAGATTTGAAATTGCATGAATGTTGCCCTTCAGAGTAAAGTGTTTGGGCACCCTTGGTTTTAAACCAATCTAATCCTTGTAATCACGGATTGTGCTCAAACCTCCATGCTCCCGGTGGAAAAAAAAAAAAAGAGTTTGGAGGGGTTGAACAGAATCCCTGTCGGCGTCGAGCCATGACCCGAATAGCAGCCAACATAGCGCCTTATTTCTCTATACTTTAAGAGATATGTGCTAGCAAAGCAAAAGTGACAGATAGTGTTTTGTGGCCGGCTGGGAGATATGTGTGTCCCCTATATGAAATGACAAGTGCATTTTCCGAAAAGAAAGACTATAATGTTTTTCTGTTTAGCAGTTGACAGTTTGCCTTCGTCATAACATGAGCTTAAGCGCTTCGGAACAAGCGTGATTATTTTAGGCCCCCGGCGTCTCTCTCTCCACAAATTGAAATCTTTTATGGGGAAGGCACCGTTAAGGCCCCATGGCGGGGAGCCACCTAAATCAGCATGCAAAGTGAATCTGCTATATTCACTTCCATTGACCTCCATCTTTGCACTGAGCGCAACAGCAATAAAAAGAAAAAATGTGCCTCTTTTCCAGCAGTGTCCCAAGAGTCTATCGCATTTTTTCCTGGGATGGAGTTTCATGAATTTGCAAAGCGCTGGAGCATTATGCCCATTAAGCTGGACTGCAGTCGTCTATTTGCTGCTCTTGGAATTAAAATGGCAGCTGACACAGAGAGATTATTATACTTTTTGCACAAACACTGAAGGTCTCTCGAAACCAAATCACCTGGAGCCATGGCCCCATATAAATTGGACCCCTTTCTGTAAGTGTTAGCGGCAGTCATGTCAATTTACAATTTTAATCTGTCTTTTGTAACATTGCAAATGTACTGAGAAATTTTTTTTTTTTTGGCCTTACATACAAATATTGGTTACACGTTATTGCGATAGTCCACTTTAGACATTCTACTAACTATAAATAACTTTACATGTCAACTAACTCTCATTAGAGTATTAGCAGTCTGTTAGGGTTAGGGATCGGGTAAGTAGAATAAGTTTACATGTACTTGCAAAGTTACTTATAGTCAGTAGAATGTCTGTTGGGGGAGCATCAAAATAAAATGTTAGCAGATATTAAGCAGACAGTATACTGATACTCCAATGACTGCTAGTTGACATGCAGATGCAAAGTTACAGTTAGTGGAAAGTCTAAAGTGGACTATCAAAATAAAGTGTTACCTAAATATTTGCTTGAAGGAACACTTAAATTTACAAAATAAAAAATGAAGACATCAGTTTACAAGGCTTTTTTATAGTTTAGCTCATATAGATTATATGTGTAAATGCCTTAATTATGCAATTAAATGTATTAAATGAACTTGAAATGTAAAACTGCCATACTTTAAAATCTGTCAGATTTTAACATGTTTTTTAAATCGATTAATATAATAAGCTTTATCTCATTTTCTATGTTAAATGAACATGTCATTGAGAAATGTGAATGTGAAAACTCATTAGGCAGAAAATATTCATGAAACACATTAAAACCAAGAGCCAACCTCCCCCCGTTTCTCTTGAAGCGACTACGGAAGTGACTTAATCTGCAATTCATCGACTGGCCGCTAGGGACAGGCTTCAAAAGAGAGCCGAAACTCATTGTGCCCAATGTTGAAATGCCCAACATTACAGCAGAAAAAAAAACATGTTTACAGCCTGGTACAAATTGTGGTTTTGGTCTATATAGNGAGCTTGATAAAAATGATCATTTTAGAAGAAAATTTCAGATGGCACTTAGAGGCTTTTGCATCTGAACTCTTCAAATATACATGAAACACATTAAAACCAAGAGCCAACCTCCCCCCGTTTCTCTTGAAGCGACTACGGAAGTGACTTAATCTGCAATTCATCGACTGGCTGCTAGGGACAGGCTTCAAAAGAGAGCCGAAACTCATTGTGCCCAATGTTGAAATGCCCAACATTACAGCAGAAAAAAAAACATGTTTACAGCCTGGTACAAATTGTGGTTTTGGTCTATATAGCTAATTTTGCCCTTCTTGACAACTGTGAGGGGGGTGAATTTTTTTATAACTCATCCATTAAAATTATATTAAGTTAAAGTTCTGCATAATTAAGGACGCGGCCACTTGAGTGACAGACACCACTAGCCGTTTGTCTGCTGCCATCACGTCACCTCAGCTCCACCCACGCCCCGCCTCTTTGCCCATTTTCTGTTATCCGGGAGTGACGCGCGGTGACACGCTGTCAAGATGGCAACATCAGGCTTTAGGTTTCAAAAATGCTCTTCAGAAACTTATGGGTGACATCAGAGACACTACTTCCATTTTTTTTTTTTTTTTTTTTACAGTCTATGATTAAAACACACACCTCAACATTTGGAATATTAAACCAAACAAGGGTACTTCTTAAGAACTAACTCATCAAGACATAAGACCTTGAGTTACTTAATGTGACAACAAAAAAATCAACAACAGTGTAAAAAACAGACAAATGACAACGCAACCATTTTAATTTTTCATGCCCCAGTGGGAATATGGTAAGACTGAACCATGAAACAATTTTTAACCTTTTGTAACAAAAAAATGGGCCTATTTAAAAAAAAAATTAAATAAAAAATGCATTAACAGCAATAGCATAAAACATAAGTGTATGATAATAAAAAAAACTTGTATTGAGATGCATTACTTGCACAGTTGTAAGATACTATATAATGTTGTAAACTGTTAGAAATTTGAAATACTACATCTTAGAGCTGGTTATATTTTCAGTATTATTTACTTGATCCATAAATGATAATCTATTTTGCAAGCAGAAAAAGCAGTTTACATAATTATTGTATATTTAACTTTATGCATGAATAACAGTACCATCTCTAGATGTTGATGTTGAACCTCTCAGCTGCTGCAGCTTTATGCATTTGCATACAAATAGTCTGGCCTATCCTGACCTCTGGGGAGACCAATACTCTCAACATCTGCATTTTATGCAAAATACATTTTAAAAAAGTTTTTATGGTGTGCACCAAAAACCCATACGCCAATGACGTAGTTGTGTTAAGTTAGCCAGTAATTTACTGATAACAAATGCTGAATCTATGATGTTGACAGGCATATGCTAATAAATTAGGATTAAGAAATTTAAAATGTGAACTTTCCATTCTGGGTAAAACCATTGCTGGACCCTGATAACCTTCTGAGTTGGACAGCCCTTTTACGGGTGTCTTTATATAGCTATTAAAGATAATCGCCCTTTTAGAGTTTGGGCTGAATTGTTGTGTTCTGCCAGACTCCATCAAGCGGAATAGAAAACAGCACATGGAGATGCACCAGTAAACTACTTCAGACAGATTGCCACTTTACAACTCTGTGCACACACTCCATTCCAGGGGCTAAAAGTTTAATCATTTTAAGCTTTGAAATAGTACCAAATAAAATGAGTAAAACTGATGGCACTCGCATTGCTGGGTGTTGGTATTTGCCCATCACAGCTACTGTGCATCAGTCATAAAGGCCAAATGAAATATAGGGGGGAGTTTTGAAAAGACTGAGACACATATTGAGATACATTTATTGTTTTGCTTGTGGCCTGGCTGAATTTCAACTCAACTGTACTTTAGTTAAAAGATCTTTTGAAATTAGGATTTTCTGCTATAAAATTTAGAAATCGGTTTATATACTTTTAAATACCACCAATAAATGTAGAAAACAACTGAGTTGAAAATTTTCTCTAGCAACAGCAATTCTAAATACATTAAAGGAACACTCCACTTTTTTTGAAAATAGGCTCATTTTCCAACTCCCCTAGAGTTAAACAGTTGAGTTTTACCGTTTTCGAATCCATTCAGCCGATCTCCGGGTCTGGCGGTACCACTTTTAGCATAGCTTAGCATAGTTCATTGAATCTGATTAGACCGTTAGCATCTCGCTCAAAAATGACCAAAGAGTTTCGATATTTTTCCTATTTAAAACTTGACTCTTCTGTAGTTACATCGTGTACTAAGACCGACGGAAAATGAAAAGTTGCGATTTTCTAGGCCGATATGGCTAGGAACTATACTCTCATTCCGGCGTAATAATCAAGGAACTTTGCTGCCGTACCATGGGTGCAGCAGGCGCAATGATATTACGCAGCGGATCTTACAAATGTCTTCATGGTTGCAAGGCACGCTCCCTGTGCAAACGGGGGTCACAGCCGCTGCGTGATATCATTGCTAAAGTTCAACATAAGTATATATATTATTTAAATACCAATTTAGTGGGGTCTACGTTTTTTTATCAGTTTTATTTTGATTAACATGCCACAATATAACATCGCGACTACATGAAAAGAGCTTTAACTGTTAAAAAAATACAGATTTTTGAGCATTAGTGGAACTGAAGGCATGACAATAAATAGGAAACACACGTGATCATTGTCATGAGCTGAATCCGGCCAATCGTGGAACAGCTCATCAGAGCTCGTGCAGCTCCTCTTGAGAAACTGCACTGGCTGACTCAGGTGGCTGCTCTCAAATTGCTCTCGCGGTACTTTGAAGTCATACATCACAGTCACATGGTGTCGGCGCTGTCTCAAGTCGGACAAAATTTCTTACCGGCATGCACTGCTTCAAGTCAGTCACCAATCGGTCTGTGCAGCGCTGCATCAAGTCGAACAAGACTAACGTCACTAATCAAAATGACTTCAGTTTTATTGTGTTGTTTTGAAGGTGCAATATGTAATATTTTATGTCCGCTAGAGGTCGCTAGAGGCCTATTCAAAACAAAGGCGTAGCTTGATGACGCCAAGTTTGAGCGTGGAATCTTGGTACTTGTGGTCTTCACCTCACAGCCGGTGGAAAACATTTAGGATAGGACTCGGGAAGAAATCATATTCATGGATGCGATTTTTAACATTACTGTAGTATGAAGTAAAGCAGGACCGAGTGTTGTGGGAGCTGAACGAGGGCGCTGGAGCGATTGGGCAACACACGCCTCACAAGCAGCGAAACTTTTATTATGACACAGTCGCCGGTGCCGCTTCCGCTTTTCTGAGTGAGTATGAGGTAACACAGCTCTGTTTATCAGATTAGATACATTTAAGTGTGTTGAAAATGATGTTATAGCATTATTCTGAGCGTTCGCTCGGTGGCTGCTGTGAGACACTTGTTTTAGACACATTGCAGTAAGATAGATCGATTTTAGAATATCATATTAATACTGGATAGCTTGTGTTGATAAATGGCATGCAATTAATTTTAAAACATATTGTATGATGGAGAAAATTCTGTATTACTGTTACTAAAAATAAAGCTGCATCTGATTATGCTATGTTAGCTAGTTCACAAAATAGTGTTTTCCTCTGAGGCATGGTAAAACATGGTACTCGCAAAGAATCTAGAAAATTAGATTTAAACAATAAGACTAAACATGTTGAGCTATGACAATGATTCGTTTTCTGTCTATAAATATATCAAAACAGTTGTTACCTTGTCTATTAAAACTTGTAATATATTAAAGCGTCTTTGGTGTTTCCATGGTTTCTACAAAATAAAACCGGGAACCGAGGGTAACACGGGTATGACGCAATTGACAGGCGACTCCTCACACGTCCCGGAGCCTTGGTTAAAATTGCAATTTTGTCACGATTTACAAATAGTTGTAAACATTTGTGATGTTGTAAGTACTCAAGTGAACAAAATATATAACACTGGCCTAGTGGTTTTTGGATATTTTACTGCAAAATTCTTACATATTGCACCTTTAAGTTCCTTGTGTTCCTTGTCTCATCTTTTTAAACACTCTAAAGCCTCACACAGTATAATCTGAACCCAGTTTAAACT
>RJVU01031169.1:1085822-1128109 GCA_003731715.1 Anabarilius grahami
GGTGCACTTTGGAACACTTTGGAGCAAAGGCTGTTCAAAAATGTAACATCTTCTGAAAAACATTGTTTTAGACAAACTAATGGAACGTTTACACAGAACATGTTTTTATATTCCACTGCACTGTGTCTAGTGTCTTGTGTCTTTTGCAGCATTCAAAAAAACGTGGCATTCTGTCATGTTTGTTGAGTGGTTTTGTTTCAAGTTTGTTTTCATGTCTTTTATTTTGTAGTTTTAGTCAAGGTTCCTGGTTTTGTTATTTGTTTCCCTTGCCCTCGTGTGATCATGTCATGTGCTTCTCTTGTCTAATGTGTCATGTTCTGATTGGTTCCTTGTCATGTGTTAAGTTTTCATTGGTTGTTTTAATCATGTGTTTCTCTGTTCTGTTTGGTCATTGGTTAATTGTTCATTGCTTTCAGTGGAGGTGCGTCAGGCAGAAATTCCCCGCAGGAGGGGTTACCTGTGCTTACATCTTCATTCAATACAGAAAAGTACGGATGAAAGTAGTTCAGTGTTTATTTTAGCTGTGTCTCATTTCGGAGGATGCGTCCTCCGGAGGTTGCATTTGAAGTCTGCATACGTCATCAAGGATATCTTATTTAAGAAAAGTAACCGTAATAAAACTGTCTGTTATTCCACGTGAGGTGTAAAATACTGTAATTTCTTTTTTTACTTTGAAATCTAACGGTTTCTTTTCTCAAATGAGACCGCCTCGATGACATATGCAGCCTTCAAATGCGACCTCCGGAGGACACAGCTTTCGAAATGAGACGCAGCTTTTGTGCTGCTTAGTGTGTTGTTAGCTTAGCAACATGCTAAAGCCAAACCAAAGACTATAGAATAACACAAGACGTGTCACTCGTATTGTTTTGAATGGGTGAAAGTGCAACGCGCAATATGGCGGAATAAGTCCCACCTTTAGAAACAAAATATATGAGACAGTTGTTGTCAGATTTAATTGGTGATTTCAAATATGAAATTTAATCGAAAGCTTGGCAAACAGCTTTGGAGAATTGGATGTTTCCCCATTCAAAGAGATATTAGCTGCACTTGGATGCCTGAGAGGCATTTCAAAGATGGCTGCCGAGTGAAATAACTTAAAGGGACTTTGGCCAAACTCTCCCACAAAGAGTGCTGTTTGTGTGGTGTTTGAAGTTGCTGCCTTTCCCAGTCAGTTACCAATGACATTCTTAAGATGCTGTCTTAAAAGTCAGCTGCCAATGTAGGCAGGAAAAGACAAGGCAGCTCACCAGGTTTTAAATCAGTGCAAGCGTATATGGCCTTTGCTAATGTATTGCAGCACTGACAGACCATCACAACCATATCTACAATCACTTCTATTGGTTCTGCTCACCTCCTTGCTGAAAAAAAAGAACATCTGCAGTCATATAGCTATTTTGTTTTTAAATAATTTTTATGTTTTTGCATGAAAAAAGGTCTGTCTATTGGCAGTAGTATACCTCACACAGAAAAGTGTTGTTCAATGTGACACATTCACACCTTGAACCCATTGCAGAATGTGTGTGGGAAATTGTTCACCCTCTTGCGAAATTCCTTATCGCGTGGATTCCTGAAATAACATAATTTTGCCTGCGAAAATTTGCCGAACCATGGTAAATAGGACTGCAGCTTTAATGTGGTTAGCTGGTCCCCCATCCTGTCAAACTGTTCTATTTTGTTGGTTTTAATGTGGTTTGGGACACTTTTCAGCTTGTCAGACTTGAAAACCAGCTGACCAGCCACCATCTTGGCCAGGCTGGGCTTACAGCCATACTATATTAGGGTGACCATATGTGCCATTTTCCCAGGATGCGTCCTGTCCAGGATTTCTAAGTTGCATAAAATGTCCCAGTTTTGGTTTTGTTTTCATATTTGCGGAAGGTAACGACTGAAAAATAATTTGACCAATAGCATGCATTATACATAATCAACCAATCGTGGTTGCAAGAAGGCTGGATCTACAGAGAACGGTCAAAGCATTGCAAATACGATAACATTTTAATGCATTGCATGAAGACTGTCAAAAAGAATAGTGGCTTGCACAGACCTACGTGTAGAAATCGCGCTCCTAAATCGCGTTCAGGGGGCACATCGATATGGCCACTTTCACAATTAAAGAGGCAAGGGCTCAAGCCATTTTAGGCAATTTAGAAATCCTGGACAGGACGCGTCCTGGGAAAATGGCACATATGGTCACCCTATACTATATATTACCAGCTAAGACCAGGAAACCATCTTACTGAAAGTAATTTAAGCGATTTGTTCATTGGTTAACAGTCAATGGTGTTTTCTTAAAGGTGGACTCTCAGGTAGAATTTCAAAAAAGTTAGTCGGGCTGACACCAACAACAAACGTCTAACCAATCAGCATTAGGGGGCGTATGACGGTCGAGGAGAGAGAACGAGCAAGAGGGAGATTTGAAAATAAGAAAAAAAAAAAAAACTGCAGGAAGAGAGATGGGACACAATACAAAAGCTCAAAAGAATATCACTGGAATGAAGGTTTATGACTGGGTAAGCACTTTAGGACTGCGTTTATATTAGAAAAGCTTTCCAGCGCTGGAGAGAGCTAAGCGGGAAGGCCTGAAAACAGACGCTTTGATCCCGCTTCACATGTGAGTAACACTGGGTTTCAGTGTCTGGAGCTGTGAGTTTTGGAGGCGGAGCAATGAAGAGAGGGGTGGGTTTGTTTGGGTTGATTTCAAATATCAACAATGTCCAACAGCGTTTTTCAAAAACTACTGATCCCACCTTTAACATCACCACACATAATAGACAAAATAGTATTTATGGGCTACGTGAATTGCTTCCATGTTGTACAGAACACTGGACCTCTCTGTTAAGTCATTATAATTCCCCTTTCCTCCTCAAGGGCTTATTTTTTAGCAGTGCATATTCATCTGTTCTGACAGCTGTCGGAGTGGTTATGTATTTACTCAGCCTTGTCCACAACAATCTCCCGTTATAGCTGCATGGGAGAGAATTTTCATGGAAATGAGCCAGTTTAATTGGTCCCTGTGTTATTTGCATAACAAACCTAATAATAATGAATGGGGACTGATCATCAACAGGGTCTTAAATTTCATAATATTAATAAGCAGGTTGCAAATTGCTATTATTGCAGTACATTTGTTTGTCCAGAGCATTTCATTATCACAGAAGGGCTGAGATTTCAGGTCATTTGCCTGTCAGAACAAGGTTGGGCCCCTGTCATTGTCATTTACCAATTATATGTTGGCAGTTGGCTGGAGCGCACGCAGCAATGCGACGGAAACTGAACTCTGATATCTGTCATAAGCAGTAATGAGGAAATGAGGCAGGTCATCTGGAAGGACAGTTAGCTTCGATTATAGAAGTAAATCATCAATTTCCTGGATTTATTTGTGTGTGGCTACTTTTAAAAGAGGTAGACAAAGACAGGCATCTCACCAAATAGATACGTAATTAATTAACTAATAAATAAATTAATTGATTGATTAATTGATTAATTGATTAGATGCCCAAAATTAAGAGATAGAGTTAACAGAGATACAGTCAAGTTAACACATGAAGGTGTCAACATGAAGTTAAAGATGCAATGTGTAAATTTTAGGAGGATCTATTGACAGAAATGCAATATAATATACATAACTATGTTTTCAGTGGTGTATAAAGACCTTACATAATGAATCATTATGTTTTTATTACCTTAGAATGAGCCATTTCTATCTACATACACCACGGGTCCCCTTACATGTTAAGTCATCATTTTTCGGCGGCATGTTTCTACAGTAGCCCTAAACGGACAAACTGCTCTACAGAGCGCGTTTGATTAACTAGCTACTCTCTTTTGTCTCAGATGACGATATATTTGTCCTGTGTTGGCCACCGTAGTTTCTCTATATTGCAATTCACAACCTCACCGCTAGATGCCGCAAAAATTTACACACTGCACCTTTAAACCATCTTTAATTTTTTTGTTAAATTATTAAATTATTGTTAGTCATTGGAATTATACAAACAATAACAGGATGGAAAATGATATTGAGGAAACATGAGCATCTTTTTTTGAGCACTGAATTTATTGCCTCAATGTTGTGACGCTCCTGTTTTGTCCTACCTATTTTACCCAAAAATTACAATGCATACATACAGTGACTTGAATAAACATCTTCTATGATCATTATGTTTTACATTTTTTAATTAAAATTTATTTGGGGGATTGGCAATTTAGGTTCAGGTTGTAAAGTGTCATAGGTGCAACTACTCAGAAACTTAATTCATGATATTTATTTAGACAAAAAATAAGGATTAGGTTTATAGTCGTGTTCAAGGTCTAATGAGACTATGCTATTACTTATTACTTTGATGGTTGGTTCACATCACAAAGAGTACATTTCTAAAAACTTGACAAATGTGTTTTTGAGACACCATGAAATATGAACTAAAATGTGCTTTAAATATACTATCTCTGTATTTAAAAAATGAATTTAGATATCACTTCTTATAGTACAAGAGGTAACTAAATACATGTTTTAAATACAGAGGTAGTATAGTAAAAGCACATTTTAGTTCATATGTCACGGTGTCTCAAACTAGCACAGTTGAGTACACTTAGATGTTCTTAAGATTATCTTAATTAGTACTAAAGAAGAATTTTTAGTATATTACAAAATTAGTGTGCAAAAATAGATGCACTTTAAGTACATTATAGAAGTGTACTTTTTTTTCACCTGGGATTGACCCCAAAACAATACTCCAAAGAAAAATTAATTATAAATTGTCATTTTTCATTTTAAAAGTTTGTACATGGTAAAAATATAGACATGACAAATATTATTTAAAGTTCTCCCTTATTCACTTAATTGTGGATGCTACTGCACAGTAGGAATGAGCATGTGTAGTTAGAGATTGTCCAACCAGTGTTTCTCATTGTGAATGCAGCTGACAGTTTGTTAATGACTGCTGGTGCTGAGGATGAATGCCAGTGCGGCATTATGGGAGGCATCCTGTTTGCGGTCAAACAGAACTTCCAAGTCATTTGTAGCTGATGACAACATCACTTTAGCATCTGACTGAAAGATAGAAGAGCGGGACCCGGGTGCCTGGCCATGTTTCCAGAATATTTAAGAAAGAAAATGCGTGAGGACACCGATTTGTCCTTATTTTAATGCTATGCAAGTCACATTTTGAAAAAAACAGCCATTTAGGATTGATCACAGTGTATTCACAGTGTCACACATCCAGCTTGAGGTTTGAGCATTGTGAATTGTGTTCATCAGTTAGTTCTGTCTGGCAGACGCCGCTATTCTGCTGTAATCTTCATGGCGGGAAACATGGTTGTGGTGAAGTGCTCAAATCTGAACCTTTAATTCATCTGCATTTTCTTCCCCAGAGCCATGGAAGCCATTAGAGATGTTATCCGAAATTACAGGCTTATTAAAAGGGCCACGCAATTCCTCGCCTTTTGTGATTGTGAAATTGGCATAAATGAACGTTGGCAGTCTCGCTGCGGGTAGCGGAGGAGATCGGTGAATGAACTCATTTATGCGGCCAAATTAAGCTTTTCAATTTCCAATTGAAAGGATGTATTCTGCATCTAGCCGGATTTTTACACATTTGCATCTCTGATTTTAGCTTTTTAGATATTAATCATCTGCAGATAGCAGATGAGTCTATCAGCGTTCCTGCTGAAGGAGTTGTTCATTGATATCCAGCCAAATCACATTCTATCAGATTATAAATTTCACGGCTCTCAGATGTTCAGCATCTGAAAATTCACTAGAAATGCATCTACGTCCTCAAATGTAGATTTCGAAGAATTAATCAAGTCATGAAGGTGTGGATAGACTCAAAATTCTACCTTTGTGATCAACACTAGCGCCTGGCAGCTGGTTTTTCAAAGCCTTTTGACTTCAATCCCTTGAAAAATCATCTGGCCACGGCGCGCCACGCCAATCCGCACAGACTTAAATTCCATTAATATAACTTTCAGTCTGATTACACAAAGCAAATGAGGACCCAGTGAGTGGTAAATTGATAGTTTAGAAAAAGGATGAAAAATATGCAGGGGGAAAGAAATCAAAACACTTCAAAAAACCCTCCTGCAGCAGCCCTACTCATCTACATGAGAGACACGCGGTCGGTTGCTCTCCGCGCGCACGTGAAATCACCTGCTGTGAGATGTGAATAATGTCTCCAGCTCGCCACCCCCACCGAGGGCCCGGCCCCCGTACTCCATTACGTTTATGAAGATATGTATCTGAAAGTTGTGTAGGAATATGAGGCTGAGCTGGAGGGGCTTTGGGGGAGAGGTGATACATTTCAATAAATCCATAAAGTGGGAAGTGAGTGAAGTGCGCCTCCGATTTCCTTCCACGCTAAGTTTCTTGTGTATTTTAGTCCTCTCTCGCTTCGTTTGAAATAAAAAAGTGCTTTCATCTGACGCGGTTTGGTGGGAGCTTGAATAAAAAGCAGAAGACATGCAGTAACACTGACATTTAGCCATATTTGGAGCTTGGGAAGCTGAAATGTTATCTCCGTCAAACAGCGCACCCTGATCTCACTGTTCTCTGGAAACACTGCCGGTGCTCTTTTTGACTGCCTCCAACCTAGTCTGTTTTCAGCCATGTTAAACGTCTCTTCACGGTGCAGGAACGCCCTCTCGATGTGCAACTTGCACTGACTCAGGCGCTAATACCCTGATGCCTCAACCCATTTCATGGCACCTGTTTCTTTCAAATTTGTTCTGCTCTTCGCTTTGTTCTGCTCGAAGCTCTCGTTTGGCGCCGCGCTACGACACCTTTCTAGTCAGCTCTTGTTTCCAGGCACATGACATTTACGCTAAATGCTGGCATGCCACGGTGCATCAAAAAACAAGTTTGAAAGGCGAGCCATTAATGCTAAAGAAACTCCTGCCTTCGGCTGTTCTATTTTATTAGCCTCTCTGTTGTGATTGAAGGGGGCGAACACAGCTCTCCTGCAGAAAAGGCACAGTTTTACATATATCTCCGTGACTCCTTCGCTCTAAACCAAGTCGTCCTCGCATCTGCACCTTGGCAGGCCGATATGACTATTATGAGATGAAAAAACAGCCTCATGCTGTCTATAGCCACATAACCACAATTGAAAAGGACTAAGCCTTTTCACCTGGGGCTAGGAGTGAACTGAAACCGATCTTTTCCCTGCAACTGTCTGCAGAGATTAGTATTGATTCACCCCTTTTAGATGACTTTGTCGCACCTTGCTGGGCAGTTTTAATCTGGCAATGTACCAACAGCACTGGGGAGCCACTCTCTCTCCCTCTGAGTGTATAATCTCCATCTTCATGATGGTTCCATCATGGCGTCCGCTCAGCAGGAGGACGCATGAACTGACCTATTTTTTATGGTATTAGCCATTGTGCTGCACAGTCACTGGGGCGCTAGACCAAGCACAGAAAAAGGTTACTGGTATATGCTAGCTTCACCTTAAATCTGATTTGTTTTCTCTGATTGGTTAAATAGCAAGACATTGATAATAATAAGCTACATATATGTATAAGCATTTTTTTTAATTTTTTTTGGACTTAGTATCGGCTTTCATAAATGTTATCATTTCCATTTCCATAAATCTTATCACACGTAGCCTATAAATATAATAACTGTAGTAATTGTTATATTGGAATGACTCTGTAGGGATAGTTGCCCCTTTATTACATTTGAGCCCCTGCCCGGGAGAAACTCTCTACACATTCATGTATACAACCCAAATTCCAGAAATGTTGGGACGTTTTTTTAAATTTGAATAAAATGAAAACTAAAAGACTTTCAAATCACATGAACAAATATTTTATAGAACATAGATAACATAAATGTTTAAACAGAGAAATTTTACAATTGTATGCACAAAATGAGCTCATTTCAAATTTGATGACTGCTACAGGTCGCAAAATAGTTGGGACAGGGGCATGTTTACCATGTAGCATCTCCTCTTCTTTTTAAAACAGTTTGAAAATGTCTGGGCGTCGAGGTTATGAGGTTCTGGAGTTTTGGTGTTGGAATTTGGTCCCATTCTTGCCTGATATGGGTTTCCAGCTGCTGAAGAGTTTGTGGTCGTCTTTTGTTTAATGATGCACCAAATGTTCTCTATAGGTGAAAGATCTGGACTGCAGGCAGGCCAATTCAGCACCCGGACTCTTCTATGACAAAGCCATGCTGTTGTAATAGCTGCAGTATGTGGTTTTGCATTGTCCTGCTGAAATACACAAGGCCTTCCCTGAAATAGACGTCATCTGAAGGGGAGCATATGTTGCTCTAAAACCTTTATATACCTTTCAGCATTCATAGTGCCTTCCAAAACATGCAAGCTGCCCATACTGTATGCACTTATGCACCCCCATACCATCAGAGATGCTGGCTTTTGAACTGAACGCTGATGAAACGCTGGAAGGTCTCCCTCCTCTTTAGCCTGGAGGACACAGCATCCGTGATTTCCAACAAGAATGTCAAGTTGGGACTCGTCTGACCATAGAACTCTTTTCCACTTTGAAACAGTCCATTTTAAATGAGCCTTGGCCCACAGGACACGACGCTTCTGGACCATGTTCACACGGCTTCCTTTTTGCATGATAGAACTTTAGTTGGCATCTGCAGATGGCACGGTGGATTGTGTTTACTGACAGTGGTTTTTGGAAGTATTCCAGGGGCCATTTAGTAATGTCCTTGACACAATCATGCCGATGAGTGATGCAGTGTCGTCTGAGGGCCCGAAGACCACAGGCATCCAATAAAGGTCTTCGGCCTTGTTCCTTATGCACAGAGATTTCTTCAGTTTCTCTGAATCTTTTGATGATGTTATGCACTGTAGATGATGAGATTTGCAAAGCCTTTGCAATTTCATGAAAAGGAACATTGTTTTTAAAGTATTCCACAATCTTTTCACGCACTCTTTCACAGCTCTGCCCATCTTTACTTCTGAAAGACTCTGCCTCTCTAATACATCCCTTTTATAGCTAATCATGTTACAGACCTGATATCGATTAACTTAATTAGTTGTTAGATGTTCTCCCAGCTGAATCTTTTCAAAATTTCTTGCTTTTTCAGCCATTTGTTGCCCCCGTGCCAACTTTTTTGAGACCTGTAGCAGGCATCAAATTTGAAATTAGCTCATTTAGTGGATAAAAGTGTAAAAGTTCTCAGTTTAAACATTTGTTATGTTATCTATGTTCTATTGTGAATAAAATATTGGCTCGTGTGATTTGAAAGTCTTTTAGTTTTCATTTTATTCAAATTTTAATAAACATCTCAACATTTCCGGAATTCGGGTTGTACATTGGATTGATATAATAACTTTAATGTACTTGAGATCCAAGCATCAGGAAAATGGTCTCGGCAGATACTCAATATCCAACGACTTAGATCAGAGACACAAAATAATTATTATCTTTTTTGATCAAATAAACACATGATGACTTGATGAGCATTAGAGACTTTATACCCCTCACTTTAGAATGATATATACACATTGTATAACCTTAAAGTGTATTTTAAAACTTTTGTTTTTTTACGATTAACTTTTTTTTTTATTTAAATGTCCTCACACATGTAT
Source organism: Anabarilius grahami (assembly GCA_003731715.1). Classification (NCBI taxonomy): domain Eukaryota; kingdom Metazoa; phylum Chordata; class Actinopteri; order Cypriniformes; family Xenocyprididae; genus Anabarilius; species Anabarilius grahami. The sequence goes on from RJVU01031169.1 coordinate 1,095,386, forward strand.
TCAACATGAATACGTTTACGAGACAATTACGAATATGTAAGAGTACATTTATAAGAACTTTAAACTTGATTTTTATGATTTTTCCTTTTCTTTATCATGAGCATTTTTATTTGTCATTGACCCTCATAACACAGAGATGCCTGTTGCACAGCTCTCAGAGAACAGCAATGGACTTCCATTAAATTCTGCTTGTTATCAACACTAGGTTCTCTCTTTTGTTGTGGTGTTAACACCCACATAGCCCTGACCTCTGCGGGACAGAAAAGAGCAAAGGAGCGTGGGAGATGTAGTTTAGGTCAGATGCACCTCTTAATGGATTATGCTACAGCAGAAGAGTTTCCTCATTAGACGGAAAAGCATGTCTCTAGTATTGACATTGTGGCTGGTTTAGGGGTTTAAATGACACCAAAAGTTTTAAGAGAGTGCAAAGGTCACGGTAAGCTCATCCAGCTATCCATTAGCGCTTAAGGATGACACTCAGTTTTTCAATGTGTATGTGCTTAAACTTACAAAACAGACCAATGGACATATCCCCTGAAAAATATATAATTCAAAATACAAGCTGCTGTTTTTTAAGTACAATTTCCTCAGCCAATTCTNAGCCAATTCTGTTTTTTTATTTTTTATTATTATTATTAAAAATAATACACTTTTTGTCTTGATTAATATCCTGTTTTACTTACACTTACTTTGATTTCTATTAGTAAGTTAGTATATGGTGTCAGATGTTTAACACTTTATTTTTATTAACTTTTTTAGTCTTACTTTATTATTTACTATTTTAAAGGTTCCTGATTTAGATTTGGAGGTCAGCTACAAAAGGTTTACATGCATCCAAGATAAAAAAAATAAAATTAATAAAATTAAAAAAACACTTTAATTTTCTTATAATATAATAATTATATTGCACATCACCTCTTTTCTCAAAGTGTCTGAAACAGCTCGATTAAAGATTCAAGGTTCGATAAAGGATTCAAGGTTGAATCCTTGGTACTGGGAATTGTACCAAAGCTCCTACTGTACCACCTAACCGTTGCAGCTTCATTTACTTGTTGAATTGTTTCCATGAAAATGCATAATTCCTAGTCCAAGAACATGAACAGCTGCGAGTAGAACGTTACATGTTGTCATCTCGAAATTACGACATGGCATGAACAGTAACAATGGCATTGGTTTTACCATATAATTTTCGGCTTGAGTCCTCATCCTTTGGAAGTGCATGCAGAGTGGATTCGCAGCAAAACCAACCAAACTCTTCCAGTCTCAGCTACAACTACAGTATTTGAGGGTGGGTCAATGTGGATGAATATGTATGTGCATATGTTGCATTAATATTATATATATATATATTGGGGAGGTGGGGAAGGTGGGGAAGGTGGAGGGTTTCAGAGGAAATCTGAAAGCGCATTGGCTACATATGCAACAGGAACGAATCAGCTTGTTCCATGTAGTTAACAATGTGTCAGCAGGTTGACCGTCAGCATGTGCCATCTAGAGTTTCATGATAGAACTTGGTATAAATATTATATATATATATACAGTATACAGTACTGTGCAAAAGTCTTAGATGTTGTTTTAGTAGCAATGGTGTAAGGAAAATTTATAAAACGGTTAGTTCCTGTCCTTGATTCTGATAGGTCAATATCTGTGTTTTATTCACAATGACTGCTTCACCCAACAGTTATGTGTATCACTACACAACACCCTTAGCAACCACTCTTAGCAACATAAACTGTTTGAAATTTATATTGTTCATTGACGCTTACTGTATTATGTAGAAGATAACTGTGAGAAAGTATTACCTACACTCTAAAAAATGCTGGGTTAAAAACAACCCAAGTTGGGTTGAAAATGGACAAACCCAGCAATTGGGTTGTTTTAACCCAGTGGTTGGGTTAAATGTTTGCCCAACGTGCTGGGTAGTTTTATTTAACTCAACTGTTGTATAAAAATTACTGTATTGCTTGCTTAAAATGAACCCAAAATATGCTGGAAATTAACATTTATTAATATGTTTAATAAATGAGCATTTATTAATAAGATAATGAATAATAAACAATAAACATTTATTAAATTTCTTATTAATAAATGTACACCTTTTGATTATTATTGTTGCCTCTAGTAATTATGTGTCTGATTTTTATTTTAATTTCTCACCTATTTTGGATTCATTTTAATCCAGCCATATAGTCATTTTTAATCAGTAGTTGAGTTAAATAAAACTACCCAGCAGGTTGGGCAAACATTTAACCCAACCACTGGGTTAAAACAACCCAATTGCTGGGTTTGTCCATTTTCAACCCAACTTGGGTTGTTTTTAACCAAAAATTTTTTAGAGTGTACATTCAGATTTACATTTTCCTTCAGGTCAGTCCTATGTTCATAATAAAAAATATGTTTAAATGTCCACTGCAATATCTTGTCCTTTTAACAGTTAAAGGTTTTTCCTGTGACTGACAGCGCTAGTCAAAGCATTTGTCATTTGTGTCTTGTTCCGTGTTCACAACAGTTCAGTCTTTTCAATGTAAAAGTCTTTGCTACTGACTGACACACTCATACAGACAGTCTTTGCTGCCATCTAATTGCGTAATAATGTAACTTCTGTTGCTGTTCACGGTCGGGGACTATTTTTTCAGGCGGAAGGAAGGCTTTTAGTGAATTTACTTCATGAAAGTTGCATTGATACATATTTTTTGGCTTTAATATTTGTATTGTGTGGTAACTCAATACAAACGCTTCGCGTCGTGCCTAACAACGCCCTTCAGCCGCGACTTATTCACGATACAGCACAGCCTCTCGTACCTTATTGCTTACATATTCTTATTTCTCAGTCTCTTTATTAGAATATGACCAGGAAATACAGGAAATTTGCATGCAGTATTAAAAAACTGAAAAAAAAATAGAAATTTTGTTCTTTCTTTTTTTTTCTTGTGTGTAGATATTTCCTGCATTTTCTGTTTGTATTGTAATAAAGACCAAAAATTGAGTATGGATGGTCATTAAAACATTGCTAAAACAACAAAGCTGGTGATGGCCTATGACTTTTGCACAGTACTGTATATATATATATATATATATACAGCTTTTAATTTAATCCTTATATCCTCNCCTTATATTATTATTACATACACATATAATTACACATAAGACCTAACAGTGATAATGAACAGTAATTTCTTCTCTAAAATGAAATGGTACACACTCTCTTGTGTGCTGTAACGGCTGTCACAGCTTAATTACTTTTGTATATAAAGTTGATTAAAATGTACTTAAAAATGTACATTATGTGCCTCAGCGTGTTCTAAAATGTATCAACCTCAAGGTTCCACAGAAACACATTAAGGAACTGTGCCTTGCCATCTACTGCATTCTTTCCTTATTCTCCCATCATCCCCTTCTTCTCGAAGGCTATAATTCACACAGTTAGCAGAGGCTCAGATGGGCAGTACGTCTGCTGGCAGATAAGCACATGTTCCGGATGTTACCGGTGTGAGCTGCCGGGTTGAAGGTGGAGGCGATTTCACAGTATGCTCTGTCTCTCTGTTAACGGCAGGTTCATTAGCTCTAATGGGACATTAGATAAAAGTCAGGGTGAATTCTCCCAGGCCCCAGGGTCTTCAGCACAAGGGCAATTAAAAACACAGATTGTAGCATAAAAGCCATTTTAACGTGCGGCAAATGCTCACTCATCCCTCACGCGTAGAGTAGTCCCCTCGGGCGACGTGGAGTTGAGACACCATTGGGAGGCTGATCTCAATTTTTTAAAAACATTTTGCAGAAACAGAGAAATTATCCATTTTCCTGCCTCCAAATGCAACAGTGTGAGAATATTCATAAGTTATATAAGCTAAAAGGGTGTTTTAGATCAGTAGACTAGACAAATATTGTCGAACAATATTGTGTGATACAATATTGCGTGTTTCTTCTTGCGTTTCAAAATATGGAGGAGCAGCGTTCATGCTTTTAGAATGTGTTCCGAAGCATTTTAAATCAAGGTCAACCAGTTCAAATGAAAATTCTGTCATGCTTTACTCTCCCTCGTGTTGTCCAGTATCCTTATGATTTTCTTCTGTGAAAAACAAAAAGAGTCTCTTTTCCTTGACCAGGGTGACAGCAGAGCATTGACGACTGAAGTGTGATAGTAGAGAGAGCACACACCTCTTCACAGGATTATGGCAAGTAGACAGGTACATATAATGGTCCAAAAAGTATAGGAGATCACTGGAGTAACACAAGGAGATCCAATAGCTAAGCAGAGCAGGTAAGTAGTCTGTTATCTGTAGCTGAGACCAGACAAAGAGTAACTGTGAGGTGTGTGCTCTCATCCTATATATACGATTATAGACAAAGAACTGAACCAAACAGAGGAGAGAAATACACAAAATGAGGGATGAAACAAGGAACAGTCGGGGCTGATTAATTAAGAAATGAGTTACTATGGCAACTAAACAGAGTTAAGGAAACTAAACTCAAAGGGCCAAATAACACAAACCATACATGACACTTTATACATGAAAAAAAGAAGGAAAAAAAAGTAGATTGGCCTTTACTTTACGAAGAGGGTCATTTGCCATAGATGATTATATCTGGGGGTCCCCTGGTGTGTTATTTCCCAAGTCTTCTTTATCAATATGATAACTGTATTAGGAAGAAAAATCAACACTTTAAGGATTAGTCCACTTTCAAATTAAAATTTCCTGATAATTTACTCACCCCCATTTCATCCAAGATGTCCATGTCCTTCTTTCTTCAGTCGAAAAGAAATTAAGGTTTTTTATGAAAACATTCCAGGATTATTCTCCTTATAGTGGACTTCAGTTGGCCCCAAACGGTTGAAGGTCAAAATGATAGTTTCAGTGCAGCCTCAAAGGGCTTTAAACGATACCAGACGAGGAATAAGAGTCTTATCTAGAGAAACGATTGGTCATTTTCTAAAAAAACATTTAAATGTATATGCATTATAAACACAAATGATCGCCTTGCAAGTGCTTCCACCAGACCACACTTCCGTATTCTTCAAAAAGCTTACGCTGTTTGTCCTACGCCTTCCCCATTCTACTTATGGAACGAACGCGGCACCAGTTCCGTTTTTTCAACCATTTGGGGCCAATTGAATCCACTTTAAGGAGAATAATCCTGGAATGTTTTCAATAAAAAACCTTCATTTCTTTTCAACTGAAGAAATAAGGATATGGACATCTTGAATGACATGGGGGTGAGTAAACTATCAGGAAATTTTAATTTGAAAGTGAACTAATCCTTTAAGTCAATATTCAAAACCCATCATGGCAGGTTTTACATGTAAACCAATGATGTTTGATGTCATTAAAGTCAAACATTGTACAATGGCGCCATTTTTGAAAGTACATGGACAACTAATGTTTGCTTTCCTCAAAACATGATTTCACGATGAAGTTACTTAAATGAACATTTGTTTTTGCCATTCACATTGAAAACAGAACATCAGGCAGATGTTGAAAGTTCACTTTGTTTCATACATATTTCAGGCTGAAGTTCTCTGATGAAGCCTATAATAGATTTTTTTGTACTGTTTTCACCAGCATCAGCCAAAATCTTGTCCCAAGATAATTTCCCATGAACATTTGGTGCGTAATGGGTGCAGTTCATCTTATGTGAGTTACAGCAAAACATTAAAGGTTCCTCATCTAGTTTAACGACATAGTGTCTATAACAGCAGGAGTCTTCTACAAGCTTCTATGTGGACTAAATGATTCTGAGACCAGTGAAAGAGAATAAATTAATATTGTTCCTTCTCTTGTCAGGATTTATTTATTCATTGTTGAGACACGCATTAAATGCATGGCAGCAATTAAAACAGCAAACATAAATCTATCTCTGAGCGGATGGTAATTAGTTGCCTTGGTGATCATTCTTGGAGTTATCTTCATGTGCAATATTGGGATCATGTAGCAGTTTGCATTTTTCTATTCTCTTCACTGAGTTTTTCAGTGCTGCTCATGATGGAGAAACTGTATGTCCTCTGAGATTAGAGGCTTTATTTGCAAACTTTCCACTTAGTGAAAACATTTTAATGATGTTTCCACTGTCCATATCTGCAAACAATTATCTTTTTCATCATGATTGCAGGTGATTCTTTAAAAAATAATGCTGTATGCTAACAAAAAAAGCCATTACTATTGCGAAACAAATAAGCCTACAAAATATGTCTAGTCATCTATTCATACAAAAAAAGTAAAGACATCACATTCACATATCACTGCAAACTGTTTTCCCATGTTTGCTTTCAAGGTGAAATTCTACAGACCTGAAATGAACTAGTCAAAGTTGATAGGAGATGCCTGCAGCTGGATAGAGGCACATAATGCAGCTGTGACTTTGATAGAAGCCTTTTTGTTTTTTGTTTTTCTCCCAGTCCATACTGTCACACAGATTCAGATCTGTCTATTTTAAAGTCCCAGGAGGTGTGTGTGGTCTTTTCAAACATCTAATGCCTTTGTGTTTGTGTCCTTCAGTCATAAAACAAAGAAACATTTTATTGATATTGTTACTTGCTAGGCTTTGATACTTTTCTAGATAAAAGAAAGAAAGAGAGGGAGGAGATAGAGATAGAAACAGAGACAGTTAATGACCAACATCTACTCCAAACATGCCACATAAAAAGCCAGCTGTCTTTTAATCAGAGCTTTATCTCTTTAATTAAGACCTTGTGAGGTAAACACACGTGGTGTATTATGCCTGTCACATGCAGTTTGGATCTTCCATTCATCAGACCTGTCCATCTTTCTTTGATTTGCCTCATCACTTGTGTGTCATTTTTTTCATCTTTAATTAAATGTTGTCCTTTGCAAGTCTTAGCACTCTTGTGACCAGTTCTCCCCTGTATTGTATTGGCATTCCCTAAAGGTACACTTTAGCATACAACAAAAAAAAAACCTTATTGTGGAAATAATGCACATTAAAAGTCTATACTTAATTGTGAACTGAATAAGTTTCCGGACACCTAATTGCATGTTAATTGCAATTAAATGAAAATGTATTACTGTCAGGATCACCATGTGTGTCATATCTGCACACTACATCTCACACAATCCTCCCTGGTTATCACCTGCACTCACTTCACAATTACCACACCTGTCTGCATTCACATTCATCTACCACTCTACATAAGCCAGCACCACACACACAGAGATTGCCTGGTCTTGTCTCTATGACTGCTATATTGCCTACTACTTCAACTAGGACTGCTATGCTAACTTTTCTGAGTCTACTCCCTGCTCCATTCGTCAGTGTTCCCTCCTTCCTGGATCCCTGTTTCTTCTAGATTGTCTGGTTACTACCTGTAAATGTAAATATAAATGTATAGAAACGTTGTTAATATCCAGTTCAACAGTGATTTAAAGGTGTGTGTTGCTGCTTACCTCTTCAGACTGTCTTCATCATTCTTTATCTACTCTGGTTGTACATAATCCTCTAGCACTAAATTTCACCTGCTTCTACTGCTTCCTGGTTCACTTTTACTCACCTGTGCTATTGTGTTCCCTGACAATTATAGTTTGAATTGATATTAAATGAAATTAGCTGAATTTCACACTGCTTTTTTTTTTTGACCAACTTATGTTTGACTTAAGTAGATTTGTGTAATTTCATGATTCTATTATCATTGAAATATGGTTAAAGTGTATTGCTGAATGCACTGAAAAGCATTTATGGTAACTAAATATACTTAAATCTAATTTCTGTTGAAAACAATCTTTAATTTGTAATTAGATATGTGATAATGAAGTTAAAATTTAGTGCATTTTAAAATATTAACTTTAAATGTAATATTGCTTAACACTACAGTTAAAATTATAATCAAGTACCTTAAGTGTTAAAGGTTAGTTCACCCAAAAATGAAAATAATGTCATTTATTACTCACCTTTTGTCGTTCCACACCCGTAAGGCCTTCATTCATCTTCGGAACACAAATTAAGATATTTTTGATGAAATCCGATGGCTCAGTGAGGCCTCTATAGACAGAATCAGTGATTCGGATCGCGTGTCAAAATGCCTAACTGCTAAAATCACGTGACTTTGGCGCTCCGAATCACTGATTCGAAACAAGATTCGAAGCAGTGTTTAGAAATCGGCCATCACTATATATCATTGAAAAGTCGTTATTTAGTTTTTTTTGGTGCACAAAGTTTTCTCATCGCTTTATATTAAGATTGAACCACTGAACTCACATGAACTGTTTTAAATATGTTTTGAGTGCCTTTCTGGATTTTGAGAAGTTCAGTGGTATTACGGTCTATAGAGGCCTCACTGAGCCATCGAATTTCATCAAAAATAACTTAATTTGTGTTCCGAAGATGAACGAAGGTCTTACGGGTGTAGAATGACATGAGGGTGAGTAATAAATTATTTAAATTTTTGTGTGAACTAACAATTTAAATGTATACTGCTTTAAAGCATGACAAAAGATTATTAAAACAATGATTTAAAATGTTTTAAAGTAACTTAATTTTTAAAAGTGCAATCTCTTTAAACTTAAGTGATATTTTATTACACTAATTAAATCTGCAAGTTCTGCATATTTATACGTGGCATATTTTAAGTCAAGTGATCTTCATTTATATATCGCTTTTCACAATACATATTGTTTCAAAGCAGCTTTACAGTGACAATAGGAAAATTCTTATTGAGCTAAAGTTGGTTTTTGATTGAATCACTTCCGTTGTAAAAATTATATTATTACTTTAGGGGCCGCTTAAATGACACCTTTCCTACTGAAAACCGAATACCTTTAAAGCATTCTTGCCGTTCATTTATGTGTTTAGTCAATAGGTTTGCGTGTTTGAGTGTGTATGTGTGCAAAAGCTTGTTTTTGTTTTTTTTAAAAGTGATATTTGCCAAATTCCTTTTCTGGCCTGCATAATACAGAAAAATTAGCTGGGTCCGCGGATCTATGCGAACTGGAATAATTTTGATAACGTTTTATCTATACATAGGGAAGGTAACGGGAAATGGGCCTTCGCAGGGGATAGTGTAATTGAAATGTCAGGGCTGCATTATCATCATGTCTAGATGCAGGTCCTTCATCTCAACTGGGTACGGCCTATATCTGGCAGGCTGCGGCAAACCTCAGGATAAACAGGCTAATAATAGCATAGACGCCATTTTTCTTATGATGTAGCGAGTACATCAGGTGTTATGGGAAGTGTTCCTGGTTCCGGCTGACCTAATCTATGCAGACTAACAATTTACATGATTTGAATTATAGAAGTATATAATGGTTTGTGTATGCAAGTTTAAACAGATGTGATTTTAGTCTAGACTTTAACTGACAGAGTGTGTCTGCTTCCCGAACAGTGATAAGAAGACTGTTCCAAAGATTAGGTGCTAAATAGGAAAAGGTTTTACCGCCTGCAGTTGATTTTGATATTCTAGGTATTATCAGCTGTCCATAATTCTGAGATTGCAATAGACGTGAAGGACTATAATGCATTAAGAGCTCGCTCAGGTACTGGGGAGCTAAACCATTTAGTGCTTTATAGGTAAGTAGCAAGATTTTAAAATCTATACGATGTTTAATAGGGAGCCAATGCAGTGTTGACAGAACCGGGCAAATATTGTCATACTTCCTGGTTCTAGTAAAAACTCTAGCTGCTGCGTTTTGGACCAGCTGTAGTTTAACAGGCGAGCAGAACCACCACCCAATAGAGCGTTACAGTAATCTAGCCTAGAGGTCATGAACGCATGAACTAACTGTTCCACATTTGTCATTGAGAGTAGTTTAGATATATTTTTAAGATGGAAGAATGCAGTTTTACAGATTCTAGAAACATGGCTTTAAAATGAAAGACTGGTATCAAAGAGCACACCCAGGATCCTAACTGACAACGAAGACTTAAAAGAGCAGCCATCAAGTGTTAGACAGTATTCTAGGTTATTACGTTAAGTTTTTGGTCCAAAAATTAGAATATTTTTTTTTCTGAATTTAGTAGTAAGAAATTACTGGTCATCCAATTTATGTAAGCTATGCATTCCGTTAATTTTGTGAATTGGTAAGTTTTGTCAGGGCATGAAGAAATATAGAGCTGAGTATCGTCAGCATAACAGTGAAAACTAACGCCATGCTTCCTAATGATATCTCCCAGGGGTAGCATGTACAGAGTGAAAAGCAACGGTCCTAATACTGAGCCTTACGGTACTCCATATTGAACTTGTGATCGGTATGACATCTCTTCGTTTACTACTACAAACTGATAACGGTCACATAATTTTCAAGTCTATTCAAAAGAATATCGTGGTCGATAGTGTCAAAAGCAGCACTGAGCTCTAGTAACATTAATAGAAAGATACAACCATGATCTGATAAGAGCAAATCATCTGTAACTCTAATGAGAGCAGTCTCAGGATTTAGACCGTACCATAGTACTGACTGGAAATCCTCATAGATACCATTTCTTTCTAAAAAGGAACATAGTTGTGATGAAACTGCCTTTTCTAGTATTTGACAGAAAAGGTAGATTCGAGATCGGCCTGTAATTGACTAATTATCTAGGATCAAGTTGTTGTTTTTTTTTAATAAGAGGTTTAATAACAGCCAGCTTAAAAGTTTTCGGTACGTGTCCTAGTGATAAAGATGAATTAATGACATTAAGAAGAGGATCTATGACCTCTGGAAGCATCTCTTTCAATAGCTTAGTCGGCATGGGGTCTAACATACATGTTGTTGTTTTTGATGATTTAATAAGTTTAGAGAATTCTTCCTTTCCTATAGCAACGAATGAATGGAATTTTTCCTCAGGGACACTACAATGCACCGTCTGACGTGATACTGTAGTAGACGGTTGCATGGTTATAATTTTCTCTCTAATGTCAATCTTGCAAGTAAAGAAGTTAATAAAGTTATTACTGCTGTGCTGTTTGGAAACATCAGAAGTTGAAGCTCTATTTCTCGTTAATTTAGCCACTGTATCAAATACCTAGGATTGTGTTTGTTTTCTTCTAAGAGATTTGAAAAATAAGTAGATCTAGCATTTTTTTTTTAAGGCCTTTCTGTACTCAGTCATTCTCTCTCTCTCCATGAAATGCGAAAAACTTCTAGTTTTGTTTTCTTCCAGCTGCGCTCCATTTTTCTGGAAGCTCTCTTAAGAGCCCGAGTGTGCTCGATGTACCACAGCGTTGGATTAGTTTCCTTAATCTCAAGCACAGAGGAGCAACTGCGTCTAATGTGCTGGAAAAGACAGAGTCTATAGTTTCTGTTGCAACATCGTGGTCTTCTAAGCTGTCTGGTATGCTAAGGCAATGAAACCGAATAGAACAGGAAGATTATTTATAAAGCAATCTTTAGTGGTAGAAGTGATGGTTTTGCCATATTTATGGCTGGGTGGCGGTTTTGCAGCCTTGGCTAAATGTAGTATACACAAGACTAAATAATGATCTGAGATGTCATCGCTCTGCTGCAGAATTTCAACGGCATCAATATCGATTCCATGTGACAATATTAGATCTCCTGACATGTGTTATCTAACTCCAATAGAGTTTAGAATGTCTATAAATGCCGATCCCAATGCATCTTTATCATTATCTACATGGATATTAAAATCACCAACAACAAGGACTTTATCTGCAGCCAGTACTAACTCTGATAGAAAATCAGCAAATTCTTTGATAAAGTCTGTATGGTTCCCTGGTGGCCTGTATACAGTAGCCAACACAAATGTCAACTTACATTTACAATTAAAGTTACATTTATGTAACTTGCAACCTTACGTAAAGCACCATCACTTTGAAGGAATTATATTTGAATTACTTTTGAGTAATACTGAAGATATTACTATACATTACAGCAACACTTCCCCCTTTGCCTTTCTGACGAGGATTGTGTTGATAATCATAACCTTGAGGGCTAGACTCATTTAAAGTAAAGTAATCATCTGGTTTTAGCCAGGTTTCTGTCAAACACAGCAAATCTAGATTATTGTCTGTGATAATATAATTTACAATAAGTGCTTTTGAAGAAAAGCCTTATTTGTTTAACAGTATTATTATTATTATTATTTTTTATTTGTTGAAAATCAATAATTTTTACCCTTAAAAGGGTTTGGAAGTCTTTTTGTATTTACTAATTCGGTGTACAGACACAGTCTCTATGTGATAATATCTAGGTAAAAGAGTTTCTATGTGTTGGGATTTATCTGACTTCTGTGACGTGAGATGGCTTTCAGACGGTCGGTTTAGCCAGTATGTCTGCTTCCTGACCTGGGCCCCAGTTTGTCATGTTTCAGCTCTAAGACTATTTACCATATTACTAAAGAGAAGAACAGCACCATCCCAGGAGGGATGAATACCATCTCCTTTCAACAGGTCAGGTCTGCCCCAAAAACTTTTCCAAATGTCTATGAAACCTATATTATTCTGCAGACACCACTTAGACAGCCAGCCATTGAGTGACGATAATCTGCTATCTCACTACTCCGACGAACAGGAAGGGGACCAGAGCAAATTACTTTTTCTGACATAGTAGTTGCGAGTTCACACACCTCTTTAATGTTAATTTTAGTGATCTCCGACTGGCGAAGTCGAACATCATTCGTGCCGACGTGAATAATAATCTTAGAGTATTTATGATTAGCGTTAGCCAGCACTTTTAAATTTGCTTTGATGTCAGGTGTTCTGGTTCCCGGCAAATACGTGGCTGGTGTCTCTATTTTCACATTCCGTGTAATAGAATTGCCAATTACTAGGGCACTTTCAACAGGATTCTCAGTGGGTGCATCACTGAGTGGGGGGAACCTGTTTAAATTTAAAATATATACATTTAAAAAAAAAATACTCATCCCTCCATTTCTTTAATAAAAGCAAGTTATGGTGAAGCACTTACAAATAAATGGGGCCAATTTTTGGAGGATTTAAAAGGAGGAAAAGTGAATCTTGTAACTTTATTACAGGACTTGCATTAATTTATCTGTTTATAGCTAACAAGTTCATTATTTGAGCTGTAAAGTTATATTAAATTATTTTTACAGTTGTTTTAGGGTTTATGGACTCACATTGTCAAAGCAATAAAGTTGCAAAACTGGTTATAACTTTACAAAAAAGGTAAGTAAATGTCATTTTTCAAATTAGAATCATGTTAAGACACTTGTGGCTATACTGTTAAAACACTATGCACTTTAACATTTAGAAATTCACCTCATTCACTTCCATACTGTAAGTGCCTCATGTAACCCAGATTTTTGGTCTGTGTGTAAATGAGGGACAAGACGAAATTAATTTTTGTGGTAGTCAACATTATTCCGAATATTTCCTTAAGATGCCAGATATGTCAGCATGACAACCTGAGACTTTGAAATGTCTTACTGTTCTTTTAAATAAAGCTACATCCACCAAACTCAGTCTATCATTCCTTCAACATGACTTGAAGTTTTCCTGTACAGCTGATGATTAGCTGATGCAAGTCTATGAAATCTCATAGATTTCCACTGAAAATCTTTGTCTAGTAACAACCAAGCAACATGGCAGCAACTATCTAATATCAGAGCTTATATAAGAGATGCCAACCTGGCTCTACCATGGGAGAAAGTGACAAACTGGATTACATGTGCCTTGTAAACTAAGCATGTTATAGCCTTGACTGAAAATTGCTTTGAGTGTTGCAATTATCAGTCATAGTTTGCAAATATCATAGAGATTAATATTACATGATGTAAAATACAAATTTTGTGTAAAATGACACATCTTACAAAACAATTTTTTTTTTTTTTTTTTTTTCNCCCATTGTAAACGCCAAATATAGCGCACTCCAAAAAAAAAAAATTTAATGGCAAACACATTGAAGATTAGCAGACAGGCTGTCATTTCACTAAGCAAAAAGTCGTTTCTTCACAAAAGTAGTTTATTCAGTGTACTGAAGCAGCTTCTCCTTCAACAGCCATTCAAAAAGTGGCGTTTTGTCTTGTTGCCAGTTTACCGCTGTTACTTTTTGTGCTAACCTTGGAGGCTTACCACTTAACTTAAAGTTGTTGTACACAAATTACTCAACCACTTAAAACATCAAATTTATCATGTCCATCACCAGAACAGTTCTTGAAAGTTAGACTCAGAATAGTTTAGAGTTAAGTAACAGTTTTGTGCGAATTTTGTGATTATTTTTATTGTATTTATTTGTTTTTGAGGACACAAATTTGTATAATGATATGGGTATTAAACTGGTATTACGACGTAAACATGAAATATGAGGACATTTCATGAGTCCTCGTATTTAAAATAGTTTTAAAAACATACTAAATGTTTTTTATTAATGTAAAAATGCAAAATGTTTTCTGTGATGGGTAGGTTTAGGAGTAAGGGTAGTGTAGGGGGATAGAATGTACAGTTTGTATAGTATAAAAACCATTACGCCTATGGAATGTCCTCACTTTGATAGCAAAACAAACCTGTGTCAAAAATAAAAACTAACAAAACTTTCCTTTGCAAAGTTGGACAGATGGAATATTGTTATAACATTAAGTGAAAATGTGGTTGCCTTTTCTCTGGTTGCCTTAGATTGCTGCTGTAAAGAGTGGTAGTGTCATGGCATTTCATGACCATAAGTCTTCTTAGCACACTGAGCAGTCCACAGGAGGAATTCTTTCTCCTTGCATCTTTTCTACTTTTCTATCCAATGGCTATGCATCAAGGCTGTGCACAGACATTTTGGAGGGCAGGTGCTACAGTGGAAAAAAGGACTGTAATGAAGGGTCAACGGAGTGAGGATCCATCTGCAGGTTTATTAAAGTTAAATTCACAGCAACAACGATGGCAAGGACGAGGCAGTAGAAGAAAGAGAGATGGGCAGTTATCAGGGCAGGCAGCAAACATACAAGACCCTTGCCTGTCTCTGGATTAAGGCAGGGAGCAGAGAATCAGATACGAGAAACAGTCCAAGTCAAACACAGGTATAACAATCGACAGTGAAAACGCTCAGAAATGATCACCGGGGCAAATCAAGACTTCGCAACGTGTGTGTGTGTGTGATCTGCTTATGAAGTGTGTGTGTAATGTGGTGCAGGTGTGTGTAATCAGTCCCAGGAATGAGGGCCTATGGGTAATGGAGTCCGAATGGGAAACGGTCAATATTCGGGTGGTGGCTCTCTCCGGTGGTGCGAGGAAGGAGGTGCGGAAGCCTCAACTGTAATAACCTGTGGCAGGTTTCTGAAGTGAATTTTGTGCATACTCGGCCCTCATTAAATATTTGCTCCAGTCAGACTGGTTCTGTTGACAGTAAGCTCTTAGGAAATGTGTGAGTTCTCCCTCGATGGTAACCGGAAGTGAGACTGACGTTTATGTTGAGATGTTTGAAGAAAGCTGCCCATACTCTTGAAGTGAACTGTGGGCCCCGATCCAAGACGATGTCTTCGGGTAGACCATACAAGCGAAAGACATAATTGCAAAGTGTTTCAGCTGTCTCAAATGCAGTGGGAAGTTTGGGTTGAGGAATGAGTTGGCAGGATTTGGAAAAACAATCTATGACTGTGAGGATGATAGTGTTGCCACGAGACTCAGGGAGATCAGTAATGAAATCAATTGCGATATGCGACAAGGGCCGTTGAGGGATGGGTACCCAGGTGAAAAAAAAAAAAGTACATTTCTATAATGTACTTAAAGTGCTCTATTTTCGTGCACTAATTTTGTACTTAATATACTAAAAATTCTTCTTTAGTACTTCTTAAAATAATCTTAAGAACATCTAAGTGTACTCAACTGTGTTATTTTGAGACACCATGAAATATGTATTAAGATGTGCTTTTAATATACTATCTCTCTATTTTAAAAAATTATTTAGATACCACTTACAGAACATTTGAACATATAGTGTACTGTATGTGTAACTAAATATTGTAACTAAATACATTTTTTTTAAATACAGAGATAGTATATCAAAAGCAAATTTTAGTTCATATTTTATGGTGTCTCAAAATAACACAGTTGAGTACACTTAGATGTTCTTAAGATTATCTTAAGAAGTACTAAAGAAGAATAGTATTTTAAGTACAAAATTAGTGTGTGAAAATAGAGCACTTTAAGTACATTATAGAAGTTTTCACTTGGGTTGGGGTTGGAGAAGACCAGCAGAGAGCTGTCATGATGGTTTGGAGGTATTGCATACTATACAGTTATTGACGAATTGAATGGTGTCTGCAGACATTGTGGACCACCAGAATAGATTTTTTGAGGTGTAGAGTGGCTGTAATACCTGGATGCCCAGAGCTGGGAACTGCATGAACTTGATGTAGGAGTTTATTGCGCAGAGGTTCAGGGACAAAAGTGCGGTCACTCGGACATTCAGGAGGTGGAGGGTTCCGGTCATTGACTTGTGTGATTTTGGTCATGATATCCCACTGAACAGGTGCAACGAGCAGTTTTCAGGGATGAAGTTTTCATCAGATTCAGTTTCCTCAGGTGTCGGCTTTGGTGTTCTTGGATCCAGGTCGGTAAGTGACTATGAAGTGGAACCTTGTGCAGAACATGGCCCATCTTGCCTGTCTGGGATTCAAGCGTATGGCTGAGCGTATATTCTCTAGATTTTTGAGGTCTGTAAGGATTATGAAAGGGTGTCGCGCTCCCTCCAGCCAGTGGTGTCATTCCTCTAGCACAGCCTTCATGGCTAGCAGTTCACGGTCACCCACATCGTAGTTTCGTTTGACAAAAGACAATTTTCGTGAATAGATGGCACAGGGAAACATTTTGGCTAGGGTCCCATGATGTTGTGAAAGTACAACCCCGATGTGCTTGAAGCGTCAACCTCCACTATGAATGGGAGACTTGGGTCTGGATGATGGAGAACTGGAGCAGGTGTGAATCGTGCTTTGAGATCTTAGAATGCCTGCAGAGAGTTGGGTGACCAGATGAGGCAAGAAGAAGAGCGTTTGGTCATGGCAGTTAGGGAGGTGGTGATTCCGCTGAAGTCCTATAGAAACTGCCTATAGAAATTAGCAAAACCCAGAAATCGTTGTAGCTCTTTTAATGTGTGTGGTTGGGGCCATTCCTATACTGCCTTTAACTTGCCTTCATCCATAGCTACCCCCTCGTAGCTGATGATGTATCCCAGAAATGACGTAGAAGTTTGATAGAACTCACATTTCTCCGCTTTAGCATAGAGTTGATACTGGATTAGACGTTGAAGAATGGATCTTACGTACTGAATGTGTTCGTTGGGGGTGTTTGAGTAGATCAGGATATCATCGATGTAAACAATGAACCAACGGTCTAGCATATCACGGAAGACGTCATTTATAAATGACTGGAACACAGAGGGACTGTTTGCCAATCCGAATGGCATAACCAAGATCTCATAGTGGCCTGTGGAAGTGGGGAATGCAGTCTTCCATTCGTCACCCTCCTTGATGCGAATCAAATTGTAAGCACTGCGAAGATCCAGCTTGGTGAGGTACTTGGCTTGTCTGAGTTGTTTGAGGGCTGCAGGTACCAATGGTAAGGGGTATCAAAACTTGATAGTAATCTCTTTGAGGCCACGATAATCAATGCAAGGTCTAAGACTGCCACATGTGTGCGACTCTTCCTTCTCCATATGGGACGACCATCTAGCACCTCCACTGCCAAGTGAGAGTTGCACGAGGTTAGTGTGATTTTACGTTGTAGGGTAAATGTGGTAGGCATGAAATTACCAGCTGCCCCCGAGTCTAACAAAGCATTAGTGGATATTGTCTTGCCATTGATAAACATTTTCACA
This sequence comes from Anabarilius grahami, assembly GCA_003731715.1. Taxonomy (NCBI): domain Eukaryota; kingdom Metazoa; phylum Chordata; class Actinopteri; order Cypriniformes; family Xenocyprididae; genus Anabarilius; species Anabarilius grahami. The sequence goes on from RJVU01031169.1 coordinate 1,113,091, forward strand.
GGTATTTTGATACAGGATGCAGAATGATTTATTTGCGTTCGAGTACTCACCGATTTGGAGTTGGGTGAGGCTTGTCGGATCGGGCATGATGTCTTGAGATGACCGGCTTGGCCACAGTACAAACAAAGATGATGTTGCATTCTCCGTTCTCTTTCTTCAGGAGTTAAATGAGTGTAGCCGAGTTGCATGGGCTCTGGACTGGATACAGTGGCTTGTGCATAGAGGAAATGTGTGCAAACAGGGCGTCATGATCGAATCAGATTATCGATCTGTATCGTCAGTTCACTTAATACGTTCAGCATTTTCCCCTCGTCACAACAGGCTAACTCAGCTTGAAGTTCGAAATTCAGTCCTTTTCTGAATAATAATTTTAACACGTCCTCAATCCACTCCGTTTGTGAAGCGAGAGTGTGAAACGTCAAAGCATATTAAGCTGCAGTGTTTATTCCCTGACACAGAGTGAGTGACTGGTCACCCATTTTAGGAAAATGTGAAAGGAAGGGAATGTTGAACCATCCTCTCTCCAAACAGCGGTGGCCCAGTCTAAAGCCTTTCCGATCGGCAGAGAACACACAAATGAGATTCTGCTTGAGTCCGTAGGATACAAAGTGGGCTGTTGATTGATGAAAAGAGAGCGTTGTAACAAAAACCCCTTACACTTGGCTGGGTCTCCTTAAAACTTTTCGGGAAACGCAAGTCATGGGTTCACTGAGGAGGCAGGAGGGGCTGTAGGGTTCGCTGAGGTGGTAATTTGAGCAGACGCGGCCTCAGTTGGTTTTAGACGAAGACTCTGTAGTGTTTTGACGAGCTCCTCTGTGAGTGAAGCTGATGTTGGTGTATAGCGAGCTGGTTGACTTGCGCAGAAAATTCCGATGATAGCTGCATAATGGCTGCTGGATCGCTGTTTGGCGAAGTCTTCTGTAATGAAGGGTCAACGGAGTGAGGATCCATCTGCAGTTTTATTAAAGTTTAATTCACAGCACAAACAATGGCAAGGATGAGGCAGTAGCAGAAACAGAGATGTGCAGTGATCAGGGCAGGTGGCAAACATACAAAATCCAGAGACAGGCAAGGGTAAAGGCAGGCAGCAGAGAATCAGATGTGAGAAACTGTCCAAGTCAAACACAGGTATAACAATCCACAATGCAAACACTCAGAAATGATCACCGGCAGCGTTGCCAACTGTTTTCAATTGAAAGTAGCTAAAACTGGTAACTAAATGTCACTAGATGACATCATAATGGCAAATTTATTGATCTATATCAGGGATGGGCAACTTCGGTCCTGAAGGGCCACTGTCCTGCATGGTTTAGCTCCAACCATAATTAAACTCACCTGCCTGTAGCTTTCTAGTAATCCTAAGACATTGATTAGCTTGTTCAGGTGTGTTTGATTAGGGTTGGAGCTAAACTCTGCAGGACAGTGGCCCTCCAGGACCGAAGTTGCCCATGCCTGATCTATATAAATATGAATAGAGATCAGTGTGCAAAATAAGAATCTAGATAAAGTTTGTCCAAGAAGTTGCTAGATTTGTCCCTAAACTTTTGAAAAAGGTCTCAAAAGGGGCTTGGAAGTCACTAAATCTAAAGACGTGTGTGTCACGTCTAGTTTTGGTTTTGTTTTCATGTACATGTTTCATGTATTATTTTTGAAGTTTATTCATGTCTTATGTTTTCATTGCCATGTTTCCTGTTTGCCATGTGCTACCATGTCATGTCATTTCCTTGTCCTCATGTGATCATGCCATGTGTTTCCCTAGTCTCATGTGTTGTGTTGTGTTGTGTTGTGTTGTGTTGTGTTGTGTTGTCATTGGTTTCATTGGTCATGTAGTCAAGCCATGCCATGCCAAGTCATGTCTTTGCTTTATGTTTGACCAAGTTTGGACAGTTATAAATGTAAATAAAGTGCACTTGGGTTCGTCAAAAATTGCCTCCAGTGGATCTCTCTTACAGAATGCATGACCTCTAACTATGAACCAAGCAGTTGCCCTCCTACATCTACGCCAATGCCATCGCCCCATCGAGGACTATGTTCAGGACTTCTGTGGACTTTGTTATCTGGTGGGTTTTAATGACAGAGCTCTCAGGGACATATTTTGTGCTGGTTTGGATGAACCAATCTCCTCTAGGATGCCTAGAGGGTCAATCAGCTGGAGTCTGATGAAATTCATCGACCATGCCCTGTTGCTGGCCGGTTCATCATTTACTGTGGGTTTTGCGGACGAGGGGCCCCGTAATCCCACAGTACCCACCACACCAGAGAGTCTCGACATCCCGACCGTCATGTCTGGAGTTGTTTACACCACGCCAGGGCCTGTTCACGCCACGACTCCCATGCCGAATCCTGTTCACGTTATGCCAGCCAGGTCAGAGCCTGTTCATGTGACGTCTTCTAAGCCACAGACTGTTCACGTCATGCCTGCCCAGCCACAGACTGTTCACGTCACGCCTGCCCAGCCACAGTCTGTTCACATCATGCCTGCCCATCCAGAGCCTCGTCCCAAGATGGCCGCCATTCCAGAGCCTGGTCCCAAGATGACTGCAATGCCTGAGCCCTCAGCAGAGATGGCTGCCATGCCTGAGCCTTCAGCCAAGACGGCTACCCCACAAGAGTCTTTAGAGAATGGAGTGCTGACCATTATGGCCACGGCCATTTTATGTGTGTGGACTGCACACACATCGGCTCCAGTCCCTGACCAGCGTTCAGAAGTGACTCCAGCCCCTGACCGGTGTCCAGAGGGGACTCCAGCCTCCGACCAGTGTCCTGTGATGTCTCAAGCCCCTGACCAGCATCCAGAGGAGACTCCAGCACCTGACCAGAGTCCTGTCACTGCCTCAGCCCATGAACTAAGGCCATGGAGGCCGCGCCTCTCTGGCCTCCTGAACTGCCTGCATTGCCATGGTCCCTTGAACTGCCTGCACCGCAATGGCCCTCTGAGCTACCAGCGCCACCCTGGAGGTGTCCTAGCCTGCCAGCATCGCCGATGCTCCATGGCCCAGGTCCGCCCATGCCCTATGACCCAGGCCCGCATCTGCCATGCCCTAGTCTATATCCCGTTCCCCTGCACAGGCCTGGCCCACCATCTCTCCCCAAGACTGCCTCCTCTCCACCACCCTCCTGGACTTTTTGTCTAGTTTTGGTTTCGTGGGGCGTCGGGAGCAAAAAAAAAGCCAAAAATGGACAATTTTAAATATCTTATTGTTTATTGAACTGTTGTATTAAACTGAATATCACATTTGCAATCATGCTTATATTTGGGAAAACATCACTTTTGCTTGTGTGATATTGCTTAACTATATCATATGATATAAAAGACAAAATCTTGTACAGGGACAATTTATAGCCATAATTTTGCGAGCATTTTTATTAATTTTGGTGCCATTTCCAATCCTGCACAATGCTATTTTATGCTGGGTTCAGACTACACAGTATTTTTGTCGGTCACGATAGTCACTGTGTCAGATTATACAATTTTGATTTCTAAAATCTTGTCGTGTCGTGGACAAGAAACATGTCAGACTACACGTTGCTACCCAACCTTTCATCACGTGCCATCTTTAACCACGTACGTGCCATCATTGAGAAGGCGGGATTATAGACCAGGGGTGTCCAACCCTGCTCCTGGAGGGCTACTGTCCTGCAGATTTCAGTTCCAACCCTGCTCCAACACTATTGTAATTATTAGCCCCGAACACCATGATTAGCTGGTTCAGGTGTGTTTGATTCGGGTTGGAGCTAAAATCTGCAGGCTGGTAGCCCTCCAGGACCAGGGTTGGAAACCCCTCCTATAGACTGACAGAAGGTGCCATGAGCATAAACAAACAATGGCTAGTAGCGTGTTTTGCTCTGTCTTGTCGTCAGAAAAGCCCAAAAGGGGACACACATCTGGATTGCATGAATATTTGGATTTCCTCCAAAGAGAACTGAGGAACATATGTTTAATTTATCTTTTCTCACTCTGTCGCAGTAACTTAGTCCCTCGAGGAAACATCATAAATGCAGTGTATTGTTGCTCCACAAACATTTCCTCCAATGTAAATTCCACCTCGCAGGAATGATACCATTGTATCTCTTTCATTTCGGCATGTTTGAAAGCATGTTGGAAGATGCTTCTGTGGTTCTATTCGCCAGTGTCACACATGTGACTAAACTTGTCGTGGACGACCTAAAAAAATATTAAACATGCTAGTCTTTCTGTCGTGACATCGTGACTGAATTACCTGTAGGATCTGCTACAGGTAATTCATGTACGCTATATTGTACAGCAGCAGCATGTCTTACTTGCTCACAGCAGTGTGTTGTCTATGTAATGGCAGTAGCAATCCCATACTTGCTCTGCAGCAGCAATAATCAACAGCAGCAGCAGCAATAAAAGCAGCAGCAGCGTAGCAGATCTATTCCGCCAAGACCAAACATATCAACATGGTCATACCCATTACCATGCCAAACACTCCGAGAGTTGTCATGACAGAAATTTTGTTAAGCTTGTAGCGTTGTTACTTGTAGTTGACTCACCAACACTGGAAACTGGCAATGGTAATAATCTGGCGGTGGTGGGAAACACTCATTTTCTAAACTGGCGCTTGTCAAGAACAGGTACTGTTAATCTGACAATGCCCAGTACCATTGGATCAGAGCACTGTCAATCACTGCCTTATTTGCTGCCCATTGTTGCCTATAAATTTGTCAATGCTCAATACAATTGTATCAGAGCTCTTTCAATGCTTTGCAGTGCTCAAAGTGAGTCAGTACGCCCACTTTTTTTAACCTTTAGACAGTTTTCCTTGCATACCAGCACTTCCGACATGTTGCATGTATGGAAGCCCGACATGCCATCCCTTTATCTATCGCTGATTGATTTGCGATTTTTCAAACAAGAGCAGAGATCACAGACCAGATCTTTGTTCATGGTATGTAAACACTCAATTATATATTTTGAAATATAGCCCTGGTCACACTGACTAAATGTTCTTTTGTGTAACTGATCAAGCTATTATATGTAACTAGTGTGAGCAACAAAAAGCTTTCTCGGTGTCCAGATTTGACTGTAACAATAATGCAAATACTGACACTTCAAATTAACTTAAATTAACAAAAACAATCTCAATTTTGACAAAAAGTTGTCTTTAATGTCTAAATATGAATCCAAATGCAAAACCTAATACAAGTAAATTATTATGTTTGAAAACAATGTTTCCAGCAACTAGGGTATACACGTCTTTATTTATATATAGGGCTATGAAAAGTCGATAGGGGCCTGTGTAGACCCTAATCCGATTTAACGGCATAAGCTGTGACACTTGCAGTGGTGGACGAAGTACACAAATCCAGTAATTGAGTAAAAGTACAGATACGTATCATAAAATGACTCAAGTGAAATTATTTAGTGCTCCTTTTCAATTTTACTTGAGTGAAAGTACAAAAGTACTTGATTTTTTATGTACTTAAGTAAAAAAGTACTGATTGATGAATTTTTATTTTGTAATTTTATATAGGCAACTTATACGATTTAATTTCATATTATATATTTTATATAATCCTATTGCTCAAAATAATTATGAATGATTATGAATTGTCAAATAGCCAGCACTAGTCAATATGGATGGAAGATTAGTGGATGCAGATACATAATATGTAATGTGTGTTGACAAACAATATAAAAAAACATTGCTAAAACATTGCTGCTGCAGCGGGGAAGATGAACATGCATGTGTTATGTTAATTTGTTGCACGATTCTGGATAAAATGAGAATCAAACTTTTTATTTGTTTCTTTCAAATAGAAATCATGATTCTGAATAGACAACTAAAATTGTGTATAATTATTTACTAGAGGACAAATATTAACTGCTGCAGTCTATTTAAAAATATTTAATTAATTTAAAAAAATGGGTTTGAGTGAATGATTTAATGACTCACTCATAACTATTTCACTTGTTTCATTACTGGATGAATCAATGTTTTTGAACAAATCTTTTGAATGAATCATTCAATGTCAAAAACATTTTAACAGGCACTTGTCGCCCCCTAGTGGCGTAATGATGTAATCTATACAACTGTTATTTGAAGCGGCAAGTTTTAAAAATGTGATTTGATCTGTTTGAATCAAGATCGCGATCTGTAGACACATTGTTGTGGACGTGTCTGCATTAAAGCATTTCAGTGGGCTCAAACAGATTGCCCTTTACAGCAGATTTAGTTCAAAAACAACTGACCTAAATATGATTTTCAGTTACAATAATTCCTCCTAAAACTCAACATTAGTAGGCTGACTTACTTTTCACCATCAGTCGTGCACGCACTCAGAGGATCCCCAGTTCTTAACTAATTTTCAGTCAGACAGTGAAATTCATTCACTGGAGAGTCGCTCTGAACAGATAATTGAATCAGTGAGTTGACTCGAACAGCTGCAATATGATCTGTCCAATTCACGAATGAATTATTGATGTGATTTGTGAACCGATTTAACAGGATGATTGAAAAGAATCAGTTTGTGCACGGATCGGACACCGCTTTTGCGTCTCTGAGCATGTGACGATTTCTTCATTTTAAAATAAGGAGTAACGATATGTTTTATGAAATGTAGTGGAGTAAAAAGTATGATATTATGCTTTGGAATGTAGTAAAGTAAAAGTTGCTCAAAATAAAAATACTCCAGTAAAGTACAAAATGTACTTTAGTACAGTAACGAAGTAAAAATACTTTGTTACTGTCCACCACTGGACACTTGCAAGGTCTGATGTAATGCTAAAATTAGTGTGACTCTAGCTTTACTCACATTCTGAAAACATTTCACATTACATAGCTGATTAAAAAACTGCTTTTTTTTTATTTTAGTTATGTAAAGGGAACAATTCAATGAAACAGAATGGGACACCCCAAATCCCTAAACTCTTATTTGGGTTTTGACCTCAGTTTTCTGGATTTTCCTCAATCTTACATCTGCTTTGAGCCTGTAAGATTTGAACATTGATATTTAGTGTATTTACTGCAGAAGAATGGCCTTGTTATGTGTTAGGAAACCATCATACTGAGGCGAGCCAAAGTGTGTTTGTGAAATTAAAAAGCACTGATGCAAAATACTGGGCAATAAGGGCAAGCAACTGACGGGCGTTTGCTCTGTGCTATAAGCACCACTGACGCAAGAAAGAACTGATGAAAACGTTCTCGGTGACAGAGACAATGTCAAACCACAGCGTATTAGACACATACAGATGAAGGAAGGACACCAGAGTGATGTTGTGTCATAAGTGAATTTGCACCCTTGACTGCACTGGTAGGAAAATGTGTTTGTAGGAAAGGAATGTGTCATTCCCTCTGTTGCATGTCCAAAAAGAGAGAAGACAGAGGACAAGGAATGAAATATCAAAGTTTCCACTGGAATTTATGTTTGAATACTGCCAAAGACATGAAGATACTAAGCTTCTGGTTAATTAACAATTACACAAGCAGATGATATGATTAAGACCACCCATACGTTTAACATGATTTAAATGATGTTTACACGTCAGAGGCCCCTCGTTTCTCTAAACTGCCTTTTTACAAGATAAAGGGGATATTACTTAAAGCTCATCAAGAATCGATTAACAGCCACCAAATGAAATTGCATTGATATGATCACAGGAGAGCACAGGACTCTCTGATTAATTAAAAATAAAGTATACTACTGAAACTAGATTTATCCACTGGTCCTAAATTTGAAGCAGGGAATCAATTATTCAGATGTCAAACTTCTTTACTTCCCTGCAGAAGTCACTGAACCTTACAATGATTTTTTCTCAGTCTCTCCCAAAGACAAATTATTAACTCATTTTGTGGTTCACATTAGACATTCCAAACCCAGACAAGACGTATCTTCAACATTAGTAGTGCTGCTTGCCAAGGCAAATGAAAATACTATCATTATTGACTCTCTACCATGTCGGTCAATACTGTATGAATTTCTTTCTTCTGTAGAAAACCAAATCAAATATTTTGAACCATATTGAGTTTTTTTTTTTTTTTCAGAGATGTTTAAAAAAGAAAAAGAAAAACAGCATAAAACTAGTCTAACATACTTAATTCCACATCTTCAGAAGACATGATAGGTTTGTGCAAGGAACAGGCTAAGTTATTAATGCCACTAATCTGTAAAGCTGCGGCCACGTTATTATAATTTTGGTGAAAAAGTCACTTTCATTCCAAGTAGCTTTCTGTTGGGAAATCTTTTGCTCTGAAAATTCCCAATCCTAAATAAAAATTCCCAATCGTGTGGATTCATGTTGAAATGATTGCTTTTCAACTATGAAATTTTGCCAGACAAACATAAAAGTGACCCAATTCAAACTTTAGTCCCATTCAAACTCTAGAATTTGTACTGAATCACTGAGCCAGTATGCTGAATTTCAAAATAGTGTGATTTGTGAAGATCAGTTAATGCATTGTTTTGACATTTATAAACTGAATCAATCAGATTCAAATAAATCAAAATACAGGAGCCGTCATCCGGCTCTGTTAGCGGTCCTTGCATAAGCATTCTTCTGCTGATGCGGACAGACCACTGTACTAAAATACTCTGACAATGCACGCAACGCCACTTCTAAATACAGCATGATCTATGTAGTCTGATTCCTGGTGAGCATTGTTGGGGAAAGTTACTTTTAAAAGGTAATGCTTTACAATATTGTGTTACTCCCTAAAAAGTAACTAATTCGTTACTTATTACTTTTTATGGAAAGTAACTTGTGTTACTTATTAAAAAAAGTAACTCAGATATTTTGTTATAAATTTAAAAGTAATGTGTTACTTTAGTTACTTGGAGAAAAGTAATCTGATTACGTTACTCACATTACTTAACATACTCACATTACATACCCCAACACCGATTTTAAGCCTGTTGATTTTACTGTACAGTGTGACCAGTGTAGTCCAACCAATTCCCAAACGAATGACTGAGTGGGTTCTTTTTGTGAGTCAATACACATTCAGAGTAACCACTGTAGTTCAAACAATTCTTAATCAAATGACTCTCATGAGCTGGTTCTTTTTAGTGAATCAATCACTGTAACAGTTTAAGAAACTGTTATCATTGTTTTCCTGTAGTTCTTCTTTCTCACCATGAAGGGAGTGCTAATGAGTTAAATGCAGTTAGGAATAATTTCTGTTTAGTCAGAGAAGGAGTTAGTCTGCTATGGAGAGGTAGGAATGGCCTACCTGATTTTGACTCCCAATTCACTCTTGTTGATCAAGTTTATCGCCCAGTATAAGTAATGTTTTTTTTGTATTTTTTTGTATAGTGTATTTGCTGTGGATGTTTTCTAATAGCAGATATTGTGTATTGTAAAGTGTAGTGATGGGCAAATGAAGCCTCATGAAGCACTGAGGCTTTTCCCTCATTGTTTCGGGAAAAGATTAAAAGCTTCAAGAGTGTCGAAAACAGCAGCATCTGGTGTTTAGTAAAAAATAAAGAAGCCAAAACCCTGTGAAATAAGCTTCGTCGGACGAAGCAGCCACCACAGTTTCATGTTACGTGCTCAAATAAAAGCCTAATAGTGCGCGCACGTGTGTGTTTAATTTATCTCAGTGATAAATTAATGTACTCATTAAACTATGGCATTTAATGCCAATATGATTATCAATATAACGTAACAGAGGAATAAATGTACACACAATTGCATATGGCAAATATTTTATTTTCCTGAAATAATTTGTATTTTTCATATTACTTGTATAACTGGGTATCTAAAAATTTAATTGGATTTGTCTGAATGAAAACCTAATCATAAAGTAAGATCTGGGGGTTCGAGCATTCCGATACACAAAGTGAATCACGCACATGATTGGACAGAAAGTGAGGCTTCGTTTGTCATTGGTCACGTGATTTCTACGTTACCGACACAAGCTTCGAATCGAGGCTTCATCTGGCATGCCCATTTATGCTCGACACAAGCTCCGAAGCCTCGGTTCAAATGTCACATCACTAATAAAGGGGCTTCATGGTATGTGACCATCGCCAAGTGTTTTAGCTTGGTACGCTAGTACCGCATGGTTCGGCCTGCTCAAATGGCAGCGTAGGGCCTTTAGTGGCTCAACTCATGCTGGATCAACGCCGTGATATTGAAGTGCAGTAATTGCTTCAACCTGTGTGAATGTTTATGGATGACGTTTCACAAGGATTACATACATATTTTTTTGTCTTTGGGGACTCAACACGAACTGTGGATTATGCTTTTTTTGTGATTTTGCAAGACCTTAATTGTTTGGATTTCTGTCTTGCTTTCTGCCAGTGGGATTCGGATATTGACTGTATGGACTTCTCACCAACTTCTTCCAGATAAGAATTGTTGTTTCTCTATTGTTCACATGTGTTTATATTTGGTGGTATTAATTGCACCTCTATTTTGTGAGACATTCAAGTATTAATTCTCATCTTTGCATATTTTTGAACTGCTTTGTGGGTTGTTTATTTTACACACATAGTAAAGCAGGAAGCCATTTTATGAAGTCTAATATGAACAAATAGCGAGTCCTCCCTAGTACAGATGTGTAGCCAAAGCTTTTGCATGACAGAGTGGCGGTTATATCACGTTGAGTGCAACCAGTGTGGTTCAGCTGATTCCTGAACAACTGACTCTTACGTGCCGGTTCTTTTAAGTGAATCAAACACAAGCAGCTTATAACCTAATGTGTTGTGCTGAATATTTGGCTTATTGTTTGTTTGATTGATTGATTGATTGGATTAGATTTTTTGACTGACTGATTGACTGATTTATTGAGTGTAGTTACTGGTTAATATGACAATGTGTAGTAAAATATAGACTATATGAATTTTGTCTGCAGAATTTTATTTAAATGTTGTTTTTTAAATAGTTTGGTTAAGTATTGTTGTTTTTGTGTTTGTTCAGTGTTTTGTCATATATTTCTACAAGAATTGTTAATGGAGCCTTTGAGAAATATACATTGTTAAAATCATTATATAATTTTATTCAGAGAATGTAAAAAAGTCAAACATTACTTGTGCCAGACATGTGTTATATGCTTGTGCTATAATGGAATGTGACTTTGTCCAGTGGTATTAGCTCTGAAAGAAATTACTCTTGGCTTAAGAGGCTCTAGGAACGCAAGTACATAATGATGGCAGGCAAACACATCACCTGCTGTTGTGATTGTTTTCCTCCCATCTGAAAATGGCAGTTTTTCAGCATTTGGTATGTTGCCAAAGTGAGGACATGTGTGGTTATTGTTGGTGAGGAATTTATCACAGATATGACTGTGTTTCGCACATTTGTGAGGTGAGGCTCTAAGATTATTGTGTCTTCCCCACTGCTGGCACAATAATTCTTCATGCAGCAGCCATGAATCTGTGCCTATCAGGCCCTCTAGCCATATGGCGCTTGCTAAGTACACCTCATCAAGGTGGCTCTCAGCTTTGCGTCGCATGCTGCAGCCAAGCCATTTCGCTCACTATACAGCAATATGTCTGCGTTAACTGTTTATTTAAGAGGACTGAAAGTGTCACAGTTTTGTTTGTTAACTAGTTAGTGGGCAGCATTTGTAATGTGGTGCATGAATATACAGATCAGGCATAACATTATGACCACTGACAGGTGAAGTGAATAACACTGATTATCTCTTCATCACGGCAAAACATGATTCAACAGACCAGGCCACCTTCTTCCATTTCTCCGTGGTCCAGTTCTGATGCTCACGTGCCCACTGTTGGCGCTTTCGGCAGTGGACGGGGATCAGCATGGGCAGTCTGGCTGGTCTGCGGCTATGCAGCCCCATACACAACAATCTGAGATGCACTGTGTAACTAAAACTAAAACTTGTGGATTCAATCAGGGTTTTTCAAACCTTTTGATGCTTTAGACCCACAAATATGTACTAAAATGTACACTCTAAAAATGGTTGGGTTGTTTTAGCCCAGCAGTTGGGTTAAATGTTTTTCCCAACCTGCTGGGTAGTTTTATTTAACTCAAATATTGTTTAAAAATTACTGTATTGCTTGCTTAAAAGAACCCAAAGTATTCATACTTGCAGCCGGAGGGCGCTCTGTGCACATTTAGTCCACAAATGACTCGTGTTGAAGAACAGGCATACCATGTGACATTCCAGGAACTAACAGAGGCTTCCAGAGGTCGCTATATCCATGGCTATAACATGCAGATAGACACTTTTGAAGATAATAAATACACGATTGCGATGATGTATACATGTATTGCCTCAGAATTCGCGTCTGAATAGCGCTCACTCCATGGGCGTGGCTGAATTAGTGGATAATGAGCTCACTCGCAAACGACTTGAATCTCTCTTTTCATATAGATTACCTAAACAGAGAATATTTGTTTTCGATTTGACTTACACGATTTAAAACCTGACATTTCAACGTTTCTTTAGACATCTTATTTTTTTGTGTGATTAGCATTCACTAAGTTCACAGTTCATTTTCTGAGGACTATCTGAATGGACTTCGTTCAGAGGAAGACGAAAGATCATGCGTCATGTTAGTTTTCTTTATTTTGCAAAAAGCACAACATTTTGTTTTTACTCTAAGTGTACACAAATAAAAGAAGATATTTCACAGATTAAAATGGAGTATAACTCTAAATTCTATGTGAAAAATTTAAGGAGTATTTCGTTTCTTTCATACTGATAAGAAAAAAAGCAAGGTGGTATCGCCGGCGCGGCCGCTGACTCAAGGGGGATAAATAGCTCTGAGCAGATCACATTTAAAGTCTTCTGGTTCTTCTCTTTGTTCCTGCTGATACTACAGATTGCGTCACATGAGAACCAACCCGGCCAACGAGCCAGGCTGGTAGGCCTCACTTCCTTTTCAAGCCATGCACAACTGCCTCAACCACAAAAGAGTCAAATTAACAGCGCATGTTAGTATTAATTTCTTCATTCAACGCAGAAGATATTGATAACAACTTCAGCACCATCGGACCGAACCATCAAGGATTTCTCCTGAACCTGCAGATCCGGACGCTCAACAGTTAAGGCATTTGCAAGTATCATTTGAACACTAAACAGTGATTTAGTATTAAGGTTGTGAACCCCTTTTGTTAACAAATGTGCTTTTTAGTATTGAAACTGATGGTTCGTCCAGCTTATTTTTTTTACCCTTTCCATTGCTTCATTTTATCATCTTGGCACTGCCTTGTGGGTGTCCCTTTCCTCTCTCTTTTTCTCTCTCTCTCTCTCTCTCTCATCTCAAAGTCACCCTTGTGGTATATTCCAGGTGTGCCACTGGCAGGTCTGACGGAGTCACAAGGTGTCCCTCAGCCCCCACGACCACGCCAGCTGCTCCAATCACTCTGATTAGCCAGAGTTTGTGTCTCAGAGCCACTGGAGAGGACAGGGCACCTCTGGGTCTGAGGTGCTCTTTATAGACATACTGAATCAACATTCAAACTGTCTATCTTCAAATATTAAAAATTCTAATTTGGCAGTGTATTCTGGGATTTCAGCCATCAGATTGCTTACTGAATTCAGGGCCCACATTATCTTTTTTTATTTTTTTTTATGAGGCTTTAAATGTGTGAAAGATGGTCTCTAAAAAAATCAAATGTGAAACTATGTCATAAATATTTAAATACAATTATTTCTTCACATCAGAATTCTGCTGAAATACTAGTAATCCTTGAGGCAATTATTACAAGCCTAACAGATAAAAAACAAAGATGAACCAACACTTGTTTTATCCACCAGAACACTTTAAATGCATGCTTTTCCTCTTTTTCTTTTTGCCAGGGTGCATGCAGATTGGATCTGTTCCTGGGTTAGCTTGCCACCTGAATCTGTAATCTGTTCTTGCGTCGAGGGAAGTCGTTGCTCTCTCTTCTAGCTGACCTCATGTCAGCCGGGATGACAGTAATTTGTGATAAGTTCTAAAACTCTCACCAAGGTCTAAGACTTGTTGAGCGATTTCCCCCAAGAACTGCAGAACTTAGGACATCCAACTTATCTCAAGTTTCCTACAGGTTTGAAGATAAAATATGTCATTGATAAAAAAAAAAAAAAGTTTCTCTCATTGTCCCCATCTCTCATGGGATGTCCCTGTAATTTTCTGAAAACCATGATGCAATAAAGGACAATCCAGGAGATTATAATAACAGAACCTTTAGACTCATGCCCAAGAAAAACAAACCACATTGGGGTACAAGAACTGCCTGCAATAGTGTTTTTTAAGTATAAATGACCTATATAAACTCATTTAAAGGAATAGTTCATGCAAAAATGAAAATACTGTCATTAATACCCTCATGTCATTCCACACCCGTAAGACCTTCATTCATCTTCGTTCATGCCGCACAAAAAGTATTCTCGTCACTTCAAAACTTTAAGGTTGAACCACTGTAGTCACATGAACTGTTTTAAATATGTCTTTAGTAGCATTCTGGGCATCAGAAAGTTTTAATTATCTTGCTGGCAATGGAGGCCTCACTGAGCCATCGGATTTCATCAAAAATATCTTAATTTGTGTTTCCGAAGATGAACGAAGGTCTTATGGGTTTGGAACGACATGAGGGTGAGTAATTGATGACAGAATTTTCATTTTTGGGTGAACTAACCCTTTAAAGTGAACAAAAAAACCTCAGATTTTCATGCAATATGAATTTTTGAAGTGGTGACCCTAACACATCATGCCATATTTTAAACTATATCACATGCTTTACCTCTAAATTTTCACATTAATTAAAAAAAATAAAAAAAAAATCCCTGGAACATCTAGTATACCACTGTTTATGTATGTTTATTATATATGTCTATTATTATAACCACTTGTCCCTTGGTTTCTTGTCAGTGTGGTGTTATCAGTGTAGACAGTGGTATGTTTTTGAAATGATATATGATGTACATAATATCATATATATATATATATATATATATATACAGTACAGTCCAAAAGTTTGGAACCACTAAGATTTTTAATGTTTTTAAAAGAAGTTTCGTCTGCTCACCAAGGCTACATTTATTTAATTAAAAATACAGTAAAAACAGTAATATTGTGAAATATTATTACAATTTAAAATAAC
>RJVU01031169.1:1128879-1162352 GCA_003731715.1 Anabarilius grahami
GCATTTATTTGATTAAAAATACAAACAAAAACAGTAATATTGTGAAATATTATTCCAATTTAAAACAGCTGTTTTCTATGTCAATATACAGTAAAGTGTAATTTATTCCTGTGATCAAAGCTGAATTTTCAGCATCATTACTTCAGTCTTCAGTGTCACATGATCCTTCAGAAATCTATCTAATATGATGATTTGATGCTCAAGAAACATTCATTATTATTATCAATGTTGAAAACAGTTGTGTACAAATTTTCTTCAAAATTCTTCGATAATAGAAAGTTCAAAAGAACAGCATTTATTTAAAATAGAATATTTTCTAACATTATAATTGTCTTTACTGTAACTTTTGATCAGTTTAACTCATCCTTGATGAATAAAAGTATTGATTAATTTTATTTCTATCCCCCAAAAATAAAAATAAAATTCTTACTGACCCCAAACTTTTGAACGGTAGTGTTTAATGTTACAAAAGATTTAGATTTCAGACAAATGCTGTTCTTTTGAACTTTCTATTCATCATAGCATCATGAAATAAAACTGTAAATAACTGTTTTCAACATTGATAATAATAATGAATGTTTCTTGAGCATCAAATCATCATATTAGATTGATTTCTGAAGGATCATGTGACACTGAAGACTGGAGTAATGATGCTGAAAATTCAGCTTTGATCACAGGAATAAATTACACTTTACTGTATATTGACATAGAAAACAGCTGTTTTAAATTGGAATAATATTTCACAATATTACTGTTTTTGTTTTGTATTTTTAATTAAATAAATGCAGACTTGGTGAGCAGAAGATACTTCTTTTAAAACATTAAAAAATCTTACTGACACCAAACTTTTGAACGGTAGTGTAAATATATATATATATATTAGCCACAGGAACTGTTTCACTGTTTGAATCACTCCGCTCGCTGTCAGCATTCTGCATTCACTCACAGCAAGTGTCATGGCGGACAAGCAAAACCACCATATATTTTATAGATACTACTGTTATATATATATATATATATATATACAAAATAATATGAATTTCCTTACGGTGTTTTTTTTCCAGTTGTGAGGAAGTGTGCAATTACGTGTGTCCAAACTTTTGACGGATACCGAATATGCTATCTATTATTTTAATGCCTCTCACTGTTCTCCAACGACAGGCCTCACCCAAGTATGCGAACCCCGTCATAGGTGGTGCTGTGCGGGCGTGTGTACGTCTTCATAGATGAGAGCTGAGTATAAATGAGGCAGAAAAAGAAGCAGATAGAACAGAGGGATGAAGCACATCTTTGAATAATGAGATCATCATAATGACCGATTCCTCTCTGAGAAGCGGAGCTTCATACTGACCTAACAAACAGCACTGATACAGTAATTAACGTCAGATTGGGAGAGAAGCACTTGAAAAGGGGCTTTTAACGAGTCTTGCTGTGCAGGCAGCCAAAAGGTCCTCTTGACAAAGAGCAAAGCTGACAGTAATTAAGTGTGCATTGCTGGCAAAGACAGGGCCACCGCTCTCTGAACATTTCATCTAAAAACAACAATGAGCCTTCCTTTAGCGTTAAAGATGTGTATGTGTGTGTGCGCTGGTTTAAACTGCTAGTTGCTGCTAAGTGCCAGACTGTCTGTCTGTAATTTCAGATGTACAAACAGTAGATGACTTCACGAAACTCCAGGTGACGTCTACGGGAAGGACACACAGGCAATGACTAAAACAGAAATATAATCATTCAGCCAGTTGTCCTCTACAATCAGCCATTCTTTTTTTCTGAAAACATGTAATCTCCACCTGATTTCCCTATTGTGGGACTAGAGCTAGAGCAACCATAGCTTCTGGGTAGCCTCTACCCTCTTTTGTTCATGATTACAGCCTCATTGTTTTTGAATGCATACAATATTTATCAACCCTTTGCATTTTTTAGCTGTGGACACTAGCATTTTGGGCACATCAGATGTAAATAAATAGATTCTTGTTATCTGTTCATATGCATTTATTCTGCAACACTATGTATTTAGTCCTTTTGAGTTAAAGTCCTCTCCCACTCTCACCATGGATGATGGTTGGAAATACTGCCTACAGCGAATCCGGTGGGTCGATGTTCACCTTGACTTGCAGAATATGAAACAGTCAGTAACTATTCATGCTGTGATGATATCATTAATTTATTTATATATGTGTTCTTGGCATAAGCACAAACCAAGGCAAGATTTATTGGCCTTGTGACACTATCTAAAAACCACATAACAACACTAGCAACCATCCAAACCATATGTGTGTGTAAACAAAACCATATTTAGTGCTCTGAAGGCTCAAACAAACCAAACCCACATCAAAGAACCATCAGTGACAAAAATCAGCTCTTGTCCACTATTTTAATTTTAAATGTGCATATCGGCACACTCAGATAAGATGAAAAGGGAAACCGAGCTGTCTGCATCTGCCCTCTTCACTTTGTTAGCTTGGCTCTGTCGCTTCTGTTTTTCTTCTTGTGTGCTGGTTAGCTTGAGCCGAGTTCAGACTAGACGATTTTCAAAGTAGTCGGGTCACTGTTCTTTTCACACTGCATGACTATCTTGGCCAGCATTCAGTCGCTGCTGTGTTCACACTGCACGATGGATCGGCGACAGAAGGTTTCACACTGCATGACTTTACAATAGGAAGAATCGCCGACAACTCTGTCTGGCACGCAAACGTCTAGGTTACTATTGTAACCCCTGTTCCCAGAAGGAGGGAACGAAGACGTTACGTCGATTACTGACGTAATGGGGTCTCACTTGGGAGCCCAATCCCCTCCAAGGATACAAAACAAGCCAATGGGAATTGGCCTGTGAGATTTACATGCCGGGCCCCTCCCCCGGCATCCGGTATAAATAGGGCCGGCATACTCACCTTCATTCATATTTTTGCTGAGGAGCCGATCTGGCCGCTCAGCGGTGACTCAGAGCTATGGCAGGGGAACGTAACGTCTTCGTTCCCTCCTTCTGGGAACGGGGGTTACAATAGTAACCTAGACGTTCCCATTCAGTCAGTCACTCGACGTTACGTCGATTACTGACGTAATGGGGTCCCGTGGAAAACGCCATAGCGACTGAACCACGTTACGAGTGTTAGGGAGGCAGATGCTGGCAGGCCGTAGCGTGCCAAATGCAAGTGCGGCCCATACTCGCAACCCTCCAGCGCCCAGAGTAAGCCCAGGAATGTCTTCCATACCAGCGGGGATGGAGAGGACAGGGCAAAACAGTGGAGAGGTCGAAGCTGCTGTTCCTTACCCACAGGGAAGAGTGCTTCGTAACTCAATTCCCAGGTCAGCCATGACCAAAACGCCAGGAAAGCGTTCCCCGAAGAGGGGAAAGCTACGGAGACCACACCCTGCCCGAAGGGAGGTAATGTGTGGAAACACATATGGACTGGCCTGAGGACAGTAACACATATGGAAGATCTCTGATGTAGGTCCTACCTTCCGGGAGGAACACACTAGCAATCAGAGACAGGGCAAAACGAAGCCGCCCAGGGAAAGACACGGGTTTACCGTTAGGGAAACCGTACCGTGGACAAACACATATGGGATTACCCGCGGGGAATCACAACATATGGGCATCTAGCCCAGTACAAGGGCAGACCAATTGGGCATACACACGAGTACTGGACCTAGCGCCGGACGCCTCCGCCGCGTCTGGCTGCCGCAGGATGCAGGAGGAACTCCACAGGGTTCGCCGTTACGGGGAACTGAACTGAGGAGCGGGAAAAGTGCTCGCATCCCCTCTCCCGAGGGAAATGGCACAGCAAGCGAACACCCATGGCTATCTACGAGTAGACAGCACACGGGTGGACACCGGTTCCACTCGGAGATTGTAATATCTCGCGAATGTATTTGGTGTCGCCCAGCCTGCAGCTCTGCAAATATCTGCAACAGAGGCACCGTGCGCCAACGCCCAGGAAGAAGCAACACCCCGGGTGGAGTGAGCTCGCAACCCGAGGGGGCACGGCTCGCCTTGCGACTGGTACGTCAAGGCGACGGCATCCACTATCCAGTGGGCCAACCTCTGTTTGGAGACAGCCTTCCCCTTCTGCTGACCTCCAAAACAGATAAAGAGCTGCTCAGAGCTTCTAAAGCTCTGCGTGCGGTCCACGTAAACGCGCAGGGCACGAACGGGACACAGCAACGCAAGGGCTGGGTCTGCCTCCTCCGGGGGCAGTGCTTGCAAGTTCACCACCTGGTCCCGGAAGGGAGTGGTGGGAACTTTGGGCACATATCCAGGCCGGGGTCTCAAGACAACGTGAGAGTAGTCCGGCCCGAATTCCAGGCACGATTCGCTGACCGAGAATGCCTGCAGGTCCCCAACCCTCTTGAAGGAGGCGAGCGCGGTCAGGAGCACTGTCTTGAGAGACAGATGTTTCAGCTCAGCTGACTCAAGGGGCTCGAAGGGAGCTCCCCGTAGGCCCGAGAGGGCAACGGAGAGGTCCCAGGAGGGAATGAGGCGAGGCCTAGGGGGATTTAACCTCCTGGCGCCTCGGAGGAACCTGATGATCAGGTCGTGCTTTCCTAGTGACTTGCCATCGAGCACATCGTGATGCGCTGCAATGGCGGCCACATAGACCTTGAGGGTGGAAGGGGACAGCCTCCGTTCCAAACCCTCTTGAAGGAAGGAAAGTACAACACCGACCGGGCATTTCCGGGGGTCTTCCCGGTGGGAAGAACACCACTCAACGAACAGACTCCACTTCATGGCATAGGCGCGCCTCGTAGAGGGGGCTCTGGCCGAAGTGATGGTGTCAACTACCGCGGACGGTAGGCCACTCAAGTCCGCCGCATCCCGTCCAGGAACCACACGTGGAGGTTCCATAGATCGGGACGTGGGTGCCATATGGTGCCCTGCCCCTGAGAGAGGAGGTCCTGCCTCAGGGGGATGCGCCAGGGATGGGCTGTCGCGAGGAGCATGAGTTCTGGGAACCAGGTCCGGTTGGGCCAGTACGGCGCAACTAGCAAGACCTGCTCCTCGTCCTCCCTGACCTTGCACAGTGTCTGTGCAAGGAGGCTCACTGGGGGAAACGCATACTTGCGTAAGCCCCGGGGCCAGCTGTGTGCCAGTGCATCCGTGCCGAGGGTCCCCTCGGTCAGCGAATAAAACATCTGGCAGTGGGCCGACTCCAGAGAGGCAAACAGGTCTACCTGTGCCTCCCCGAACCGGCCCCAGATCAGCTGGACCGCCTGGGGGTGGAGTCTCCATTCCCCCGGGAGCGTGAGCTGTCGTGAGAGCGCGTCGGCCGCACGATTGAGCTCGCCCGGGATGTAGGAGGCGCGCAACGACCTGAGTCGGCGCTGACTCCACAGGAGGAGATGGCGGGCGAGTTGCGACATGCGACGGGAGCGTAGACCACCCTGATGGTTGATGTACGCAACAGTCGATGTATTGTCCGATCGGACCAGTACATGCTTGCCCTGCAGCAGCGGTCGAAACCGGCGCAGAGCAAGGAGTACTGCTAGCAACTCGAGGCAGTTGATGTGCCAATGGCGATGGGGTCCTGTCCAGGAGCCCGACGCCGACTGGCCACTGCATATGGCACCCCAGCCGGTGGTGGAGGCATCTGTTGTAACAACAACATGCCTGGACACTTGTACTAGGGGCACCCCGGCCCGTAGAAAAGCAAGGTCCAACCACGGGCTGAATGTGCGGCGACAGCTCGGTGTGATGACCACACGGAGCGAGCCACGATGCCATGCCCACCTCGGGACTCGGTCGTGAAGCCAGTGCTGAAGCGGTCTCATATGAAGCAATCCGAGCGGCGTGACCGCGGCTGCGGATGCCATATGCCCCAGGAGCCTCTGAAATTGTTTCAGTGGGACCGCTGTTTTCCGCGAGAACGAATTCAGGCAGTTCAGCACCGACTGTGCACGCTCGTTGGTGAGACGTGCTGTCATGTTGACCGAGTCCAGCTCCACACCGAGAAAAGAGATGCTCTGCACGGGGCAGAGCTTGCTCTTCTCCCAGTTGACCCGAAGCCCCAACTGGCTGAGGTGACTGAGCACCAGGTCCCTGTGTTCGCACAACTGCTCTCGCGACTGGGCCAGAATGAGCCAGTCGTCGAGGTAGTTGAGGATGCGAACGCCCACTTCCCTGAGCGGGGCAAGGGCCCCCTCCACGACTTTGGTAAAGACGCGAGGAGACAGGGACAGCCCGAAGGGTAGGACCCTGTACTGATATGCCCGCCCCTCGAACGCAAACCGTAGGAACGGTCTGTGACGAGGAAGGATCGAGACATGAAAGTACGCGTCCTTCAGGTCGATAGCTGCAAACCAATCCTGGGCGTGAACGCACGTGAGAATGCGTTTCACCGTGAGCATCTTGAACGGGAGCCTGTGAAGGGCCCGATTCAAGACACGCAGATCCAGGATTGGCCGTAACCCCCCGCCTTTCTTGGGTACTATGAAGTAAGGGCTGTAAAACCCAGACTTCATCTCGGCTGGAGGGACAGGCTCTATTGCGTCCTTCGCCAAAAGAACCGCAATCTCCGCCCGCAGGACAGGGGCGTTTTGGCCTGTCACCGAAGTGAACAGAACGCCGCTGAACCTGGGGGGACGCCTGGCGAACTGAATCGCGTAGCCGAGTCTGATTGTCCGAATGAGCCAACGGGACGGGTTGGGAAGGCGTAGCCACGCCCCCAAGCACCGTACGAGTGGAACCATCCGGACAACAGAAGTACCCACGGGGGGGCAGCATGGAGCACTGTGGCCCAACCTGGGAGGCAGTGCGTCCCGAAGTTGAGGCTGTGAGTGGGGTCCACCCACATGGCTCCGAGTGGGCAGGGTGACGTGGGGAGGCTGTGCGTCCCCGAGTCGCCAAGACCCTGCCCGTGGCGAAGGAAGGAATGGCTGAGAGAGAGGGAGCGGAAGCTCGCTCACCCTCAGCGCAGACCTTCTTATATGACCCAGAGGATTTGGAAATTGCTCTTTCTTTGACAATGTGGGTACCGCTGACCCTGGGGCCAGCGGCGGAACAAAAAGAAAAGGAAACACAGGATTTACCCCCGGGCCCTCTCCCGGGGGAAGGAGCGGTGCGGTCACCGTCTCCTGCCAAGCAACTTCCTCCACCACTGGGTCTCCTGTCTCAGGGCCGCTTCTTAGCCTTCTTCTTTTTGGAAGAAGAAGACTTGGCGGCCTGGGCAGGGGGCGTCGTCTTCCTGCGGGTGGCTCGGGGAGGGTAGGAAGGTTCCGACCTCACCGGAGCCTGAGCCGCAGGAGGACGCCCTCGGCGAGGAGCAGACGGAGGCGCAGCCCGTGGCGGATGGGTGGCCTCATCACGCCGGGGCAGGATATGTTTGATGGCCTCCGTCTGCTTTTGCACTGCCGAGAACTGCTGAGCAAAGTCCTCGACAGTGTCGCCGAAGAGGCCGGCCTGGGAGATGGGGGCGTCGAGAAAGCGAACTTTGTCGGCGTCCTTCATCTCAGCCAGGTCCAACCAAAGATGCCGTTCCTGGACCACCAGGGTGGACATCGTCTGACCCAGGGCGCGTGCCGTGACTTTCGTCGCCCGGAGGGCGAGGTCAGTCGCAGCACGCAGCTCTTGCAGCAGCCCTGGCTCAGAACTACCCTCGTGCAGCTCTTTGAGAGCTTTCGCCTGATGGACCTGCAAGATGGCCATGGCGTGCAGGGCAGAAGCTGCCTGTCCAGCGGCTGAGTAAGCCTTGGCAGCGAGAGCGGCCGTGGTCTTACTCGCCTTGGACGGGAGACGCGGACGGTTCCGCCAGGTGGCCGCGGATTGCGGGCACAAGTGCACCGCAACCGCACGTTCCACCTGAGGAATCTCCACGTATCCCTTGGCAGCCCCACCATCGAGGGTAGTGAGAGCGGAGGAGGCAGAAGAACGGTTTCTGGCCGTGTGAGGGGCCATCCACGTCTTCTGGAGCTCCTCATGCACTTCCGGGAAGAAAGGAACTGGGGCGGGACGCGGCTGGGAGCTGCGCCCCGAACCCAGAAACCAATCATCCAACCGCGAGCGCTCGGGACACGGTGGAGGGTTCCACACGAGACCGATGCCCGCGGCGGCCCGGGCAAGCATGGCCGCCAATTCAGAGTCCGCCTCGGACTGAGCGACCACCCCTGAGGGTGGAAGCTCGGAGTCCTCGTCTTCCTCAGAATCAGCGATCCCGCTCCCCGATGCAGCGATCGACATCTGATCTTCCTCCGGAGCGCCGAAAGTGACGCGGGGCACCCCCGAGGAGGGCCCCGCGGCAGCAGCCGGCAACTGGACGGCACATGGCATTGCCGAGGAGTGGGAGGTTCGTGGGGACGGACCCGACGAAGTGGCTCCCACTGTAATCCTCAGATCTCCCAAAGCACTAACCGAACCGGCGGCCGCTACAGCCGCTGGTGCTGGGGTAGTGACAGAGGGGACTCTCACTTCTGTGTTAAAGAAAGAGAGTCGCGATCTCAATGCCAACATGGACATGCCCTCGCAGTGAGGGCATGTACCATCCACGAGCGCTGACTCAGCGTGCGGTCTACCCAGACACGTGAGACAGTGATCGTGGCCGTCAGAGGAGGTCAGGAAACGACCGCATCCAGAAACACACGGACGAAAAGACATCTTGAAAAAGACGCTGATCGCCCGTGCTTGCTCTTTTAGTATACCTCACCAACCGAAGCACACAGGGATGAGTGTGGCACCGTCCTGTGTGCAGCGCGCCGTCACACCCACCGCTGAGCGTGCCTTCCCAACCAGCTGGAGAGACTTCGAGCAGCCACCGGAACAAAACAAACAATAGCAATTAAAATTGCTGTTTTTAGGAACTTGTCCTATAGCAATAATAATTGCCGTTTTGCTCTGAAATTTGCACTCTTTTTTTCCGAAGAGGTGAAAGACAGACAGATCCGATCCTACCGGCTCCGAAGCAAAAGTATGAATGAAGGTGAGTATGCCGGCCCTATTTATACCCGGATGCCGGGGGAGGGGCTCGGCATGTAAATCTCACAGGCCAATTCCCATTGGCTTGTTTTGTATCCTTGGAGGTGATTGGGCTCCCAAGTGAGACCCCATTACGTCAGTAATCGACGTAACATCGAGTGACTGACTGAATGGGAACTACGTTTCACAACCAAACACACGCGAGATGTGACATGGAAACAACGCGATATCACGCGTGCAAGACTGGAGTTCTCACGTGAGACTTGGATTATTATTAAAAATGGTAGCCCGCAAGAAGCTTGCAATACGAATGCCTGTGCGCTGATTTGCAGCGAAAACAAGAAAAAGAAGAATATGGATGCTTGGCATGCTTGCTGATATTGTGGTCTATAACTCCTCCCCGAACTCCCCGCTGCTCTGTATCTTGCTCTCTCATTGGCTATCGGTCATCGCCGATGTAGTTTTCAGTCAGAACACTTCACACAGCAGGATTTTGAATCGCCGACAGGTCCAGATATTTAGCATGCCAAATATCTCACAGGCGTCGGCGACTCGTTGGCGATTCTCTCAGATCGCGTCTTTGCTCATTCACACTGCGTGATTGTCACTCACGTGAACGAGCACCGATTTGCCTGTGATTTCGGGCATTTGTCGGCGATTTCTCAGCCTGTCGGCGAGCCAAAATCGGGGCTAAAATCGTGCAGTCTGAACTCGGCTTAAGCTGACCAGCCAATCAGACTGATTTCTCTCACTGACAGGCTCCACCACTGATTCAACATCCTTGATTATCCAAAAAGCCGTCAATGGAGATCTGACTATGCCAAAAACTAAGACGACAGATGCTCAACAACAGCCTGACATTGGCCAACAGTTGACATCGGTGTCACGCTGGGGTACTCAGAATTGAGGGTGAAAGAATCTAAATGCAGTAAAACTTTTAATTAATATAATTGAAAAGAAAAAGAAAAAAAAAAGCACGGAAAACTGAAAACTAGAACAGAAGTAAACCAATGAAACACCATAGAAAGACAAGACCTGAACAAGAATACTGGGAACATAATAGCTGTATCCAAAATCACACACTCGCTGAACGGGTACTTCTTTTGAATAAGTACCTACTTTGAGACAGCTAAACAAGAATGTTATATTTAGTATGACTGTGAGTAGTATGAATTTAATCCGGACGTACTACAGTCGCCATGTTGTCGTTGTGTGACCTATCTGTTGTGTTGCTTCACTGCCATTCTCAAATTCTCTCCCATGGCCTCATGGGATAGTAAAGTGTCCATTGCATATGCACTTCAGAATCTCACCTACTGTTTTATTTTATTGACATACAACTCTTTTCACATGCGTTTTCTCGCCTACTATATAGTAAGGAAGTATGCGATTTCAAATGCAGCCATGGACTTAAATATACAGACACTAATAGGGGTAACAAAACACAGGTGAGAACAAATTAAGGAGGAATGAGGGAATCACAGGAAACAGGAAATGAACTAAATTTGGCTTGGTGTGTCATGTCCTTAAAACACAACTGACATTTGTTTTCAGGCTGAATCCAAAATGGCACACTTCTATGCACTTTCGATCTGGTGGACTTACAATGGCTGCCGCGTGCATGTGTCTGTTAAGTCCACAAGACTGTAGGATGTCCCATTCATCATTTTAGGTTTCAGAAGGGTGCTCGCGAGCATCCCCTTTGTGGCCGCTGTGCGCCCTCGATGCGCACTTCAGCTGAGCCTGCAAGACTTTACCCGGCAGTCAAAGTGGCATTACGTCATGAAAGTGCGGACTCAGAGGAAGACCTTGAGGGTTTAGGGTGCCATTTGGGATTCAGCCTCAGCTACTGTGTAAACTTAAGGATGGTGTAATGTCACGCCAGCAGAGGGAGCCCTCTCCCGAGTACTAACTGTGTGCCGCTCCCTCTGCTTCACTGGTTACTTCCTGTTTGTGAGACATTTAAGCATGGCCTAGCTAACAGGCCATTGCGAAGTATTGCCAGTTTATCTGCCTTACCAAACGATATATTATCATTGCCCTGTTTCTCTTGTGTGTGATCATTGCTTGCTCTGTTACGTTTTTTTGCCTTTTCGATTATCGATTATATATATTGAAACATTCAAATAAAAAGTTATTTGTGTGAACGCATATTGATGATTATTGCCTTTCATTCACTTAAGTTAATGGAGTTTGTGGTCACAGTTTCATTTGCGGATCCTTTAGGTCGGATACGTCTGACCAATATTGAGTAGTTTAACGTTACATCTTGGATAAGATTCGTAACTACTGCACAGATTTGATGCACAAACGCGGAAATAAACCAGTTTTATAAACTCATTGATTTTGCTGAATTTAAATTATAATCTGCATGTATAATAAACCATTGTAAAATGTATTTACATCTCTTGACAGAAAGGATTTTGCAACTAATAAAATAAGCATATTTCCAGTATGTGCCTCAGGCTTGCATTGTCACTCATCAGACTCCTCGATAATCCTCGGCAAACGTCGACAGTCAGTCGGACCGCCTCTTTCAGTTCTTTTTGAGTCCTCGGTAATCCTCAGCAAACTTCAACAGTTGGTTGAACCAGCTCATTCGGTTTCTAACTCGGCTTCCTCCTCATTACAGATGGCTACTTTGACTTTTGACTATGCACTGGCCATGAATGTTCTCATATACCATTTCATTTCCATACCATACTATGTATACAAATCTATGCTTTTAAAATGCATGAATTTTGGTTTGGTTTGATGTAGGTTTGGTTTGTTTGGGCCTTTTGAGCACTAAATATGGTTTTGCTTACACACATATGGTTGCTTGAATGCTTTGGTTGGTTGCTAGTGTTGCGATGTGGTTTTTACTAGAGGTGGTTGCTTACTAGTTCAAGTCAAAGTAGCCCAACATTACATTTATGTGATTCAATAACCAGATTCTATAATTCTAAATGTATTTATTTAATTCTTAAATGAATGGTCAAATGATGCTCTACTATAAATAACACTTACACTCATAAATTAAAAAAATTGAGCTGTTGTCAGTTAATTAAGGTTTGACAGATGAACTCACACCTCATTTGGACTAATAATGTTAAGTCTGTCCAGTGTAATGAAAATCATCTTGCCTTTTTTATCACTATATGGTTACAAGTGTTATTTACAGAAGAGAAAAGCCGCTTGACTTTAGTTTATCATTGATGCCACCATTCGAGTCACGCCAATTAGTAAATTCAACTGTCAATAACAATCACTGTCTATGTGAATGTACTGTAGCCTTTGACATTCTGGTTCCTAGATATGTTTTGAGTCCCTCTTTAGCAATGTATTTTATCATCCGCCAATTGTAAATCATAATTCCAGGACTAAACAAATTTCCAGTTTGTGATTAAAAGAACGAAAGAAAACACATCAAAAACACAGTAAACCAAACTCAGTCCCTCTCAGAACCATATGACAATTTCCAGCAGGCTATCACTCTTGTAATCTGTAGACTTAACTGTCAGCAGCCTCAGTAAAGTTATTAGAGGCTGGGTGTGTCTTGGTTATCACTACCATGTTCTGGGTCCCAGACCTCTATAGCTTTTAAACTGCACCAGAGCTTTTACGAGTGTCTCACTAAGGACAGTCAGAATCTCATCAGCCCAGACAGAGTACCCGAGATGGAATCCGCTGATAAGTTTTATAGCCCTTCCCTAAGGATATGGCCCCAGAAAATCCGACAAGAGGAGGTAAGAGACAAGCATGGGGTGATTTTTTTTTTCCCCTCTCTGAAATTGACTTAAAATAGACCTCATCCTAAAGTTTATCTGTGGAGCAACAAGACTTCACCAAATTGTGGGGTTGTTAATGTATTCAAAAGGATAAATTCTACTTGCTAGACCCATTGTGCTCAAAATTTGGGCTCAGATTGTCATATTCAGTCTCCTTAGAAATTGCTTTGGGAAATGGTGAATGGACTATGCTTTATTTGGCAATCATTATCTGGCATTCAGTACATCTGAATTAAAAACAAGGACAAAATGGGCTACAGCATAATAGAACGCCTAAATCAGTTCCTGGTTTTGCCAGTGTGCATTCAACATTTTCTATTCAGCTCATTTTTATGGAACTATTCAGAGACATTTAACCAGGCTTTTATATTGGAAAAAAAATGTCATGTTTGCAGTCATGGTTTGAGCTCTTACAGCTTTAGATTTTTACCGTAGAAGGAAGCTATAAGCCTTTACTATAATAGGCATATTATATTTGTTGCTGTGCACTTTGTTGCTGTGGTAACTGTGATTGTTCTGTCTCAGTAGCCTTATAATAAAATACAAGGACACCTACATATTATTCTTCATATCATTGTTTTACTTCTTTAAATAAATGGAAAATTTCAGTACATCAGTATATACATGTTTAAGATTTTTAAAATCATTTTAATTGGTTTGTATGTTTAAAAAAAAAAAAATCCCTCAAAATCTGGAAATCCAACCCTGTCTAAGACATGACAACAGTGACACCACTGGATGAGAGATGGCTATGAATTTATAACATATCACTTTGAAATGTAATACACAGGGCCCTTTTTGTACATTAAATACATTATGTATTCCAATATAGTGTATTAATATCTCCTCAAATGACATGCAGTGCACATGAGTAATAAATATGATCCCCAAATCCATAAATGTATGGATATATAAAGGCTCTTGAAAAGAAGTATGGACAAGCATCTGTCATGGAAATTGACATACACATTCACTATTGTGTTGATTTCTAATGAGCTCATGTAGGGGAGACTGGGGACATAATTTGCTTCATAACTCACAGGCTATAACAAATATACTTGGCATGTTTGATATAAGAAACATTCATAGGTGCCTAAAATGACTGTACCACCATTTACAACCAGAAATACAGTACGATTGTATTTAATACAAAAAGAAAGAGTGTTTCAAGCAGTGTCATGGCTGGAGGCAATTTTTAGTGGCAAAAATACATTTTATGAAACCATTTTATAAAACTTATATCTTTAATAAAAGTACATTTTTTTATATGTATTATTGCTTTTATTCTTATTAATATTGCAGCGTAGTTTCATTTCTATGAATTATTTAGCTGTCAGGACTAATGATTGAAGAAAAAGTAGAGTTGGACCTCGAGTATTAAAATTGTATGACTGAGTTGAAAAAAATACATCTTAACAAAATGCATTATGAACATATATTTAATCAAAGTAGCTATTTGCTTTTGACTCCTGAGCAAAAGGCCTATTTTAACTTGTTTCTTATTATATTAATTTCATAAATAGTCGTGTGGTGTGTGTGTGTGCGTGCATGCGTGTGTGTGGTCTCTGGATATCAATTGACCTGGTTTACAATTTCTTTGCTACTTTTTTTTTTCAAGTTTTCTTAAAATTGCATTTAAAAATATCCAAACACATAGAGCCTCTTTAGACTTGCATTATAAAAGAGCAAACACAAGTGTGAGAAAATGGTGCATGGCAACAGTTGCTACAGTAGGATTGGTCAGTAACATTTTTTAGGAGGGAAGCAAATGGTCAACTGCCTTTAGTTACATCTGTTCTCTACTTACATTTAAATGGAAGATGTATTTAAAACCAGCCGTGATGTGTACAATCGGCTGTTAATTTTAGTTGTGAGAATATTGACACACTTTAACAGGATGTTCTCATTTTCCTCTTTGGTGAATGCATCAGTATGTCTCGCATCTGTTTGTAAGCTCCATGTTACAGTTGTCTCATCATCTCAAACTGATTTCCTGACAGTTTCCGAATACACATCCAAACGCAAATACAAGATAATAACACAAGACCCGTCTCCAACAGGTGGCCTTTGCTATCTCTGTCTTTCTCTTCTTAAATGTGGTGTCTGGCCAAGATTTAAAGAGCTATCTGAGGGAACTGCGAAA
This sequence comes from Anabarilius grahami, assembly GCA_003731715.1. Lineage (NCBI taxonomy): Eukaryota > Metazoa > Chordata > Actinopteri > Cypriniformes > Xenocyprididae > Anabarilius > Anabarilius grahami. The sequence continues at coordinate 1,143,698 of RJVU01031169.1, forward strand.
GGTAGATTAGGTTTGTTACTCAGCTAGAGTCTGTGAGCAATCATTCTCCTTTTCCTTTCTCTCATAGACAGCTAATCAGCACCTTCAATTACCCAAATAAATGAATCTGCTCCCTCTCCAGCCGGCATGAATTAAAGTTCACCAACCAGTCTCAGCGAAATAAAGACCACTCTAATTAGCTTTTGCACTTCATTTTAACTGTCAGAGCGGTTGAAGATTCCGGTCTATCTGTTTATCCAAATCGTGTGTTGCAGCACAACAGTTCAGGAGGAAATTCACTGTTTCAATTGCCTGTAGGCGTCTTGTCTATATACAGCTGTGTTTAAAATGTGTTCATTTTGTTTAAATTAGATTTGATGTACTTTTTTTTTTTTTCAAAAGTTTTTAGCAAAAGAAGAGTTCAAATCAAGTCAAGTTGTTTGTTTTTTTGTTTGTTTTTTGTGAGAGACTCCATCACATTATGATTGGCTATTGCACTATCCATGCAATAAATCCCACCTCTCATTTTCATTCCGCGTTCACAAACTGGTTTAAATGAATAAAAAACGCTGTATTAGGCATGCCAGGCCAGTAGTTGGCGATGTCACTTTGAAAAGAAAACCCATGCGTCTACAGACTGAACACGTAATACCGTTTTCATACCGTTTTCACAAATTCATGTTTGTAGTTTACATGAAGACAATAATGGTATTGGTTTCAAAAAATTGCCCTTTTGAAACCCGTTTTCAGGCTGTTGTTGTTAAACTAACGGCCATACTAACGCATAAAAAGTATTCTGTTTCTAGTTGAAAATGGTGTTGTGTAAATGGTCCCTAAAGGTACATCTCCGTGTCTGTGACATCATGACACCTGCAGTGTTTGGCCGATTTCAAAACAGCGGTTCAGAGCGCCAAGTCACGTGATTTCAGCAGTTTGGCGGTTTGACACGCGATCCGAATCACAATTTGACACGCTGATTCATAACACTCCGAAGCTTCATGAAGCAGTGTTTTAAAATCGGCCATCATTATATAAGTCGTTATTTTGTTTTATTGGCGCACCAAAAATATTCTCGCCGCTTTATAATATTAATATTGAACCACTGTACTCGCATGAACTGATTTAAATATGTTTTTAGTACATTAATGGATCTTGAGAGAGGAAATGTCATTGCTGGCTATGCAGGCCTCACTGAGCCATCGGATTTCAACAAAAATATCTTAATTTGTGTTCCAAAGATGAACGAAGGTCTTACGGGTGTGGAACGACATGAGGGTGAGTAATAAATTACATTATTTTCATTTTTGGGTGAACTAACCCTTTAAACCAAAACAGTTGCATTAGACAAGCCGTTTTGATTCTCTGAGTAATGTAACATCACATTCCTCAAGCCCCGCCCACAGCCACTGACTGACAGTCCTGTATTACCATAGTTTCCACCCTCAGCAAGCTGTATGCTGTCCACCATTTTCTCCGCATTTGAGCAGCTGTAGCGACAACAATGTCTGATAAGTAATTGAGATGTTTTGTTGTTGGATGTAAGAGTGAACATAACAGTCTTCATTTACTGACATCTGAGCCGCTGAACGCAGTGGATTAGTTTTATTTTTGAAGGGAATGCGGCACAGATCTAATATACACATATGATTTCTGTAATGTTGCCTGCTATTTATGTTCACAGACTGACTGTGTTTATGTGAACTGTGTGTGTTTTTGACAGAACCTTATATGTATTTGACAGTTTAAACAAAACAAAAAATGTGAAAGAGAAGTTACTCACGAGACTTGACGTCTGACAGCTGTCTGTGTGTGTGCTTCTGATAAGTGTGTTGAGAAAGCGATTCATTAGAAGTTTAAACTGATACTGAATCGTGTGGAAATACTAAACTTTAAAGGTGCCCTAGAATTGAAAATTGAATTTACCTCGGCATAGTTAAATAATTAGAGTTCAGTACATGGAAATGACATACATTGAGTGTCAAACACCATTGTTTCCTCCTTCTTATGTAAATTTGATTTGTGCAAAAGACCTCTGAAGAACAGGCGAATCTCAACATAACACCAAGTGACGCAACAGTCGGGATCATTAATATGTACGCTCCCGACTTTTGCATATGCCAGCTCATGTTCAAGGCATTAGACAAGCCAGTATTAACGTCTCAGCACAGCTGAATCATCAGACTTTATGCAGGTAAGCAAGCAAGGGCAATAGCGAAAAATGGCAGATGGAGCAATAATAACAGACATGATCCATGATATCATGATATTTTTAGTGATATTTGTAAACTGTCTTTCTAAATGTTTCATTAGCATGTTGCTAATGTACTGTTAAATGTGGTTAAAGTTACCATTGTTTCTTACTGTATTCACGGAGACAAGAGCCGTCGTTATTTTCATTTTTAAACACTTGCAGTCTGTATAATTCATAAACACAACTTCATTCTTTATAAATCTCTCCAACTGTGTGTAATGTTAGCTTTAGCCATGGAGCACCATCAAACTCATTCAGAATGAAATGTAAACATCCAAATAAATACTATACTTACATGATCCGATATGCTGCATGACGAACACTTTATAAAGATCCATTTTGAGGGTTATATTAGCTATGTGAACTTTGTTTATGCAATGTATTATAGAGTTGCGAGCTTGGGGGCGGGGAGCGCGAGCATTTAAAGGGGAAGCGCGCTGAATTGGCGCATTTATAATTATGCCCCAAAATAGGCAGTTAAAAAACTGAATTAAAAAAAATCTATGGGGTATTTTAAGCTGAAACTTCACAGACACATTCAGGGGACACCTTAGACTTATATTACATCTTGTGAAAAAAGGTTTTAGGGCACCTTTAATTATGAAAGAAAAACTATGCTATCCGTGAGAGTGTTCGCGATATAGATGATAATCAAAACCAAGCAGATGTCTTGTTTGTATTTGGCAGAGAATCCGATTGAGGCAGGAACTGTGATCGTGGAGAGGGGGCTGGGCACAGCAGCTCATTTGCATTTAAAGGCACATGCAAGAAAACAGCCTGTTCTTGACTGTAGTCATAAATGGGTATTTACAACATGGATTCATAAATGATCTGTGAGGTATTTTAAGATGAAACTTCAGACACATCCTGGGGACACCTGAGACGTAAATTACATCTTGTAGAAATGGGCATAATAGGTGACCTTTAAATTATTTTATTTATGTGCTCTCCGATTTTTAGATTTCTGTCCACATAATGATATATAAATAAATAAGCATGTCATTGTTGTTTATTTACTGGTAGTCTGGCACTGTGGGAGTGTCACCGAAATGGGAACAAATGCAGTATATCAAATTCAGGGACTGTATGGTGTAATCTCTCTCCCCTGGTGCAATGAGAAAATCGAACTCCTGCCACAACTGGGGATTAGCCAAGGCCAAGAGAAAATAATGATAATAATTACAATTATTGATCTCCTGTACCATGTGTGCAAACGGAGTAAACCAGGGTCTATGCTGCTCATTCTCCTTCCTCCAGTGGGAGTTTGCAGCTTTGGTGGAATAGATAACACACTACTTTAAGCATTAGATGTCACACTCAAAAATGTTTGATAAACACTTAAAAGGAGAAATAGAGAGGATTGGAAAGAGAATAGAGTCTTGGTTGCTACCAATCCCAGTCTGAATTCTGACTTGTGATGCAGCCTGAATCATAATCACATTGTGTTCATTCGACTGAGCCTGGTTTCTGCCAAGGTTTTTTTTTCTCCATTCTGTCACCTGATGGAGTTCGGGTTCCTTGCCACTGTCGCCTCTAGCTTGCTTAGTTGGGGACAATTAATATTCAACAATAATATTGGTCTATAGATCAAAATGAATTAATTTAATGATTGATGATCTTTACAACGGAACTGAATCAACACTGAACTGACTTCAGCTGAACAACAGCCAAAATGCATCATTTTGGTGTTATCACTGTAAAGCTGCTTTGAATCAATCTATATTGCATAAAGCACTATATAAATAAAGGTGACGATTTGACTTAGCCAGACTTTTCACTGTTGGCATAAAGTCTGGTCCACACTGTATATTGATTCGGATATACACAGAAACAATATGGATGTGTTAACGGCATGAAAACTAAGTATTCGCATATTTACATATGTTGAAACAAGAATAGAATGAAACCATAATAGTGGCAAATTGGGTAAATACAGTGGGTACGGAAAGTATTCAGACCCCCTTAAATTTTTAACTCTTTGTTATTTTGCAGCCATTTGCTAAAATAATTTAAGTTAATTTTTTTTCCTCATTAATGTACACACAGCACCCCATATTGACAGAAAAACACAGAATTGTTGACATTTTTGCAGATTTATAAAAAAAGAAAAACTGAATTATCACATGGTCCTAAGTATTCAGACCCTTTGCTCAGTATTTAGTAGAAGCACCCTTTTGATCTAATACAGCCATGAGTCTTTTTGGGAAAGATGCAACAAGTTTTTCACACCTGGATTTGGGGATCCTCTGCCATTCCTCCTTGCAGATCCTCTCCAGTTCTGTCAGATTGGATGGGAAACGTTGGTGGACAGCCATTTTTAGGTCTCTCCAGAGATGCTCAATTGGGTTTAAGTCAGGGCTCTGGCTGGGCCATTCAAGAACAGTCACGGAGTTGTTGTGAAGCCACTCCTTCGTTATTTTAGCTGTGTGCTTAGGGTCATTGTCTTGTTGGAAGGTAAACCTTCGGCCCAGTCTGAGGTCCTGAGCACTCTGGAGAAGGTTTTCGTCCAGGATATCCCTGTACTTGGCCGCATTCATCTTTCCCTCGATTGCAACCAGTCGTCCTGTCCCTGCAGCTGAAAAACACCCCCACAGCATGATGCTGCCACCACCATGCTTCACTGTTGGGACTGTATTGGACAGGTGATGAGCAGTGCCTGGTTTTCTCCACACATACCGCTTAGAATTAAGGCCAAAAAGTTCTATCTTGGTCTCATCAGACCAGAGAATCTTATTTCTCACCATCTTGGAGTCCTTCAGGTGTTTTTTAGCAAACTCCATGCGGGCTTTCATGTGTCTTGCACTGAGGAGAGGCTTCCGTCGGGCCACTCTGCCATAAAGCCCCGACTGGTGGAGGGCTGCAGTGATGGTTGACTTTCTACAACTTTCTCCCATCTCCCGACTGCATCTCTGGAGCTCAGCCACAGTGATCTTTGGGTTCTTCTTTACCTCTCTCACCAAGGCTCTTCTCCCCCGATAGCTCAGTTTGGCCGGACGGCCAGCTCTAGGAAGGGTTCTGGTCGTCCCAAACGTCTTCCATTTAAGGATTATGGAGGCCACTGTGCTCTTAGGAACCTTAAGTGCAGCAGAATTTTTTTTGTAACCTTGGCCAGATCTGTGCCTTGCCACAATTCTGTCTCTGAGCTCTTCAGGCAGTTCCTTTGACCTCATGATTCTCATTTGCTCTGACATGCACTGTGAGCTGTAAGGTCTTATATAGACAGGTGTGTGGCTTTCCTAATCAAGTCCAATCAGTATAATCAAACACAGCTGGACTCAAATGAAGGTGTAGAACCATCTCAAGGATGATCAGAAGAAATGGACAGCACCTGAGTTAAATATATGAGTGTCACAGCAAAGGGTCTGAATACTTGGGACCATGTGATGTTTCAGTTTTTCTTTTTTAATAAATCTGCAAAAATGTCAACAATTCTGTGTTTATCCGTACCCACTGTATATTACAAATATATGGTAATTAAATTAAACATTTAATTAATTTCAATACAATCATTAGATTAAGATTTTGTGATCCTTAAATTATCCAAATTTATCCAGAAGTAAAATGAAAATTCTTAATTCGGCAGTAACATTCTAGTCCAGTATTTCTTCATAAGAATATAATATCAGCTTTGGGCTTTTCAAAACAGTTTTGGGTTGCACTTTATTTTACAATACGTGCACTTACATGTACTTACTTTGTACTTACCTAAGAAAGTACTGGGTATTATAAGGTAACTACATGGGTTAAGGTTAGGTTTAGGGGTAGGTTCAGGGCTAGTATCTAGTTATTACCCAGTTATTGCAATTACAATAATAAGTACATAGTATGTACATGGGGAACAGGACTGTAAAATAAAGTGCTACCCAGTTTTGTTTCCCAGTGAACTGATGAAAGTCTATGCAGCGACCTGTGTGTGCTGTGTTATGGGTAACATAGAGTTACTATAGAGAACATAGATACCAACGTGGGAATAATTGCATTATAAATCATTCAAACCATTTGACTCATCATAAGCAACAAAGCATAGCATTTCTGATACTGAATTCTCAAGTAAAACAATATACAGATTCTTCACAGATATTCACACAAAAACACTGCATGCATGTCAAGCCCAAAACAATAAGCTGATTAATAACAACAGTGTGGTCATTTTGTCAGGCCAGTATAACAAGTGCTTTAGGGAAAGTTTGGTGTGAAACAGTGATCCAGTAACAGAACTGAAGTGAGGAATGAGTGTGGTGGTTTCAAGCCTGGAAAGAGCTTCACATTAAAAGACTTGTTCATTCAGTCAGTCATGAAGAGACTGTTTGATAGACAGCAAATGCCCATCTTCCTCTGTATGTCTCTTTCTTTGTCGCCAGTGACTTGGAGTTGCTGAAATTTGAATGTCACAGTGCTACAAACTGAAAAATTGAGTCCTGTCTGTGTAAGCTTGGTTTGGTTCAATAGACTGAAAAATCAGTCGATCAAACAAGTGAATGAATTGATGGATGGAGTAGTTGAATGACATCAAATAGAAACAAACGTGTAAATGAATAGATCAAATTATTAATATATTCAGTGCTCAGCGTAAATGAGTACACCCCCTTTGAAAAATAACATTTTCAACAATATCTCAATGAACACAAAAACAAATTCCAAAATGTTGACGAGATTAAGTTTAATGTAACATCTGTTTAACTTATAACATGAAAGTAAGGTTAATAATATAACTTAGATTACACATTTTTCAGTTTTACTCAAATTAGGGTGATGCAAAAATGAGTACACCCCACTACAAAAACTACTACATCTAGTACTTTGTATGGCCTCCATGATTTTTAATGACAGCACCAAGTCTTCTAGGAATGAACAAATTGGCAAAAATTTTGCAACATATATCTTTTTCCATTCTTCAAGAATGACCTCTTTTAGAGAAGATGGAAAGTGATGCTCAACTTGTCTCTTCAGAATTCCCCATAGGTGTTCGACTGGGTTCAGGTCAGGAGACATACTTGGCCACTGAATCACTTTCACCCTGTTCTTCTTCAGAAATCCAACAGTGGCCTTAGATGTGTGTTTAGGATCATTGTCATGTTGGAAAAGTGCACGACGACCAAGGGCACGGCGTGATAGTAGCATCTTCTCTTTTAGTTATAGAGCAGTACTTCTGTGAATTCATGATGCCATCAACGAAATGCAGTTTTGAAGCCATCAGTTCCAAAAACATTTATCTTGGTCTCATCAGTCCAGAGTATAGAGTCCCAGTAGTCTTCATCTTTGTCAGCATGGGCCCTGGCAAACTCTAGGTGGACTTTTTTGTGCCTGGGCTTTAGGAAAGGCTTCTTTCGTGGACGGCACCCATGAATGCCATTCCTCTGCAATGTACGCCGTATTGTGTCACGGGAAATTGTCACCCCAGTTTGGCTTTCTACTTCTTTAGATAACTGCAGTGAACTTGCATGCCGATTTTCTTCACCCCTTCTCATCAGAAGACGCTCCTGTCGAGGTGTTAACTTCCGTGGACGACCTGGATGTCTCCCTGAGATGGTTGCAGTTCCATCTTTTTTCAATTTTTGTACCTCTTTTAAGCTTTGCTGATCTTCTTGTAGCCTTCACCTTTCTGGTGTAAAGAAATTATTTTCTTTCTCAGGTCTTGTGACATTTCTCTTCCATGTGGTGCCATTGCTGACAGTATGAAATGGGAAGGGGTTTAACACCCTTTTGTAGTCAACTGTCTGCTGGACACCTGTGTAATGAATAATTAGACTCACCTGTGGTTGAATTCTTGTTAAATTAGATATTTGTAGTCTAAAATTTAGCTCTGCTCCAGAGATTTTCAGTGGGGTGTACTCATTTTTGCATCACCCTAATTTGAGTAAAACTGAAAATTTTGTTCTCTGAGTTATATTATTAACCTTACTTTCATGTTATATGTTAAACAGATGTTATATAAAACTTAGTCTTGTCAACATTTTGGAGATTGATTTTGTGTTCATTGAGATATTGTTTAAAATGTTACTTTTCAAATGGGGTGTACTCATTTGCGCTGAGCACTGTATATATTTGGGTATATACCCCATTTTCTGAAAAGTTGTAAAATGTAATAAGCAGAATCTGTGATTTGTTAATTTTCTTGAAGCTTTATTTAACTGAGAAAAGTACAAATAAATGATTTCCACTGTTTCCACTGACCAAATTAATTGCATTTTGTAAAAATAAACAAATTTTGATTTTGATGGATGCAGCACACTCTAAAATAGCTGGGACAGAGGCAAAATAAAAGTGAAAAGGTTATGAAATATCCAAGTTAAACTGTTTTGAAACAGTCCACAATATGCAGGTGAAATGGTAATAGGTGAGGGCATCTTAGTTTGGTATAAAAGGAGCATCTCAATCTTTGACAGCAAAGATGGGTCATGGCTTTGTTCAAATCCATAGCTTAATGTATTAGGAAAGATAATAGTGATACTTAATTATCAAGTACCAGTAATAACATAGAAACAAATGAGTGATTGTTGAGCCTTAATGACTCAAGCCTTGATAAATCAGTTTATCATTTTGCAGGAGGATTTCTTTCACATCTTTTTTTTCCTGCTCAAAATAATGTGGTTGAGGAAATCCATGCCTTCCGAACGCGCCTGACCTTTCTCTGATGAGCTAGCTGTGGTAGCCCACTGGTTCCCGGTGCTTCCGACGAGGCAAGAGGAACGCGCACTGATCCATAATTTAGAGAGCAGGCCAAAATCAGACGTGAGGGACTGCTTTGAAAACAAAAAGACAGACAAACAATAGTTCGCTGAACCGCAGAAAGGAAAACCACACCAAATGCCAGGCACTGGCTCAAACGCTCAGAGCCTCATCTAGCTCTGAGAGGCCCATAGCTGAAGGCAGTGCCTTCCTTCACAACAACACCATATGAGGTCACAGAGTTTTGATGCTAAAAAGACACTCACTCATATCTGGAGGACACGACTCACATATCGGACAGCAGACCTCTTCACCCTGTCTGCCTTTATCTGTCTCAGATATGAAGAAGAGTCACTTGCCTTTAGAGTTGTAATACAAAGTATTCGCCTCTCGCATCCCAAGTGGCTTTGCTCAAGATATCAAGGGGTATGGCTGTAAAAGAGCTTGTTTGGATTCAACTCCAGCCAAGCATACATTTACTCCACAGGAGCTGATCTACTGCGTTCCAAGCATGCAATGCTTGGGTAACCCTGCATTCGCTTCAGGCTCTGAAGAATGGCAGCCCGAAACCATTTAATTCCCAGGAGCATCTACACACCTGATTACTTCACTTTCTCTATCTTAAGTATCCGGTTCTGTCAAAGCGCCTCCGCTGAAGTCTTTAGCCTTGCTAATTAGCCACCAATCACAACGTTTGATGAATAAACCGTAGCCAATGACCTTCGCCACATCATGGCTGATCTTTTGGTGACCTTTACATGATTATCTGAGTCCAGCGCCCTGAAGAGAGAGAGAGAGAGCTGTTTTTTACAGAGTCAAATAGTGTTCGCCCGATGTGCTCAAAAAATAATTGGAAATTTTTTACAATTTTTGATTTGGTTTACCTTGTGTTTGCATACAAGGCAAAATATACAAGCAAAATTCAGTCATTAAAAGGATAGTTTACCCAAAATGAAAATGCTGTCATTATTTTCTAACCCTCACATTGTTCCATGCCTGAAATACTTTTTTCCTTCTGTGGGACATTAAAGATATTTTTCTAAATTTATTTAGTTAGTGTAAAGTGTTTTCAGTGTAAATTTCATGCATTACAATTTTTTTTTAATGTAAATTACCAAGTTATTGGTTAATTAATAGTAAAAATATATATATATAATGATGATGATGATGATAATAATAATAATCAGGAAACATACATTTGGCAGAAAATATTTTTAATTTACTCACTAAACAAATTTTATTTATTTATTTATTTTTGTTTGTTTTGTTGTTTGTTTGTTTTTTTAGATTAAATATGACCCAGACATATCATGTTCACCATGTCAACCATTCAAGGGTTGTAGCTTTATCTACAGCGATTAATATTTTCTATAGATGTTGCTACAGTAGGTTCATTTCTTGAGCTTGTTTGCTGGTGTTGTTTGTCACGCCGATTGGACATAAAAGATCCTCAAGCCTGTATCTGTGTTGCTATCTTAATAACCTTACCCTGTCCATTCTCCCAGCACCACCCAGCCTCATTACTCCCTACTACATACACGGCTGATCTCATGACAATAACCACTTAACCATCATCTTTGTGACAGTATGTGTAGATGTTGTTCTACAGTTGTCCTTATCTACATCATAAATAACAAGTTATTGGTAATGAACTGCAGGTCAGCAGAAAGGCTACAATATATGTATAAAAAAGAAGAATTTTGATGTAAACATTGCTTTTTAAGTTATCTCAAAAAAGTAAACCACATAAAAAAAGAGGCAAAATAAAAGATCATTAAAGAAAACATTGTGATTTCTGGAACAATCCAATGACTCCTCAATCATTGTGAATCTTCATTTGTTTGGAGTTGCGGCTGGTTTTAATGGCATACTGCATCACTGTTTTGTGCAGTGTTGCCACAAAGTCCATTAAGTTGTTTCTATTCATTTTAAAGTAAGCAAACAGACTGGCAGCAGCGCTGGCAGAGGAGCAGAATAACTGTTATCTGCAAGAAAAAACAGCCAAAGCGAGAGCAGGCAAATTCAGAAAATGACAATGGTGTAGAAAGCTGTTATATGAAACTTAGTTATATAGTTATATAACATACTGAGGGGTCAGAGAGTCAGTCTTGTGGTAACTAAGCAGCATAGCTGTACAAATTCAATCAGGCCTTTAAAATAGAATGTATTCACCGTATTCGTCACTCTTCTAAGTGCTTAATCTTGTTCTGTACAAGTTTACTATACTGACACCTGCATTTATATTGCATCCACGTAGTTTGTACAGAACCAAACTGAACAGCTAGTCTGTCTCTCACCATTGTAATTGCATAAGCTTAAAATACACTTCAATGCATATAGTGTGATGAAAATTCCATCTTTATCATCATCATAGTATGAGATGAAACTTTCTAGTGCGCGTGTATCAACCACATGTGTTTGCGCATACTATCAGATGGAGTATCCCTAAAATCGAAGGGAAATGATAGATGAATAATGAAGAAGCATCTAACCCTTGTTGTAAGCCTAAACTTGACATAAACTGTAAACTTGTCTGTCAAATCTGATTGGCTGATTGGAATGTTGTTCCAGGATCAACAAAGTTGTTGATCCAGGAACATGTTGCACTTGGTCAAATCAGGTTCTGCATAATCTTAGCATACATGGTAAACAGTTTTGGCTTGTTGTCCGCTATGGAAGGTCTTGGGGAGGATGTTCTACTCGAGCTCCGGTTTGCGTCCCGGACTACTGCTGATGATTACATGCAGTGCTCAGCGTAAATGAGTACACACCCTTTGAAAAGTACCATTTTAAACAATATCTCACTGAACACAAAAACAACTTCCAAAACGTTGACAAGACTAAGTTTAATATAACATCTGTTTAACTTATAACATGAAAGTTTAAATTAATAATATTAAAATTTCAGTTTTACTCAAATTAGGGTGATGCAAAAATGAGTACTCCCCACAACAGAAACTACTACATCTAGTACTTTGTATGGCCTCCATGCTTTTTAATGACAGCACCAAGTCTTCTAGGCATGAAATGAACAAGTTGGCAACATTTTGCAACATCTATCTTTTCCCATTCTTCAAGAATTACCTCTTTTAGAGACTGGATGCTGGATGGAGACTGATGCTCTACTGTCTCTTCAGAATTCCCCATAGGTGTTCGATTGGGTTCAGATCAGGAGCCACTAAATCACTTTCACCCTGTTCTTCTTCAGAAATCCAACAGTGGCCTAAGAGGTGTGTTTAGGATCATTGTCATGTTGGAAAAGTGCACAATGACCAAGGGCACGGAGAGATGGTAGCATCTTCTCTTTCAGTATAGAGCAGTACATCTGTGAATTCATGATGCCATCAATGAAATGCAGCTCCCCGACACCAGCAGCACTCATGCAGCCCCACATAAGGACACTGCCACCACCATGTTTCACTGTAGGCACCATGCATTTTTCTTTGTATTCCTCACCTTTGCGACGCCATACAGTTTTGAAGTCTCATCACTCCAAAGTATAGAGTCCCAGTAGTCTTCATCTTTGTCAGCATGGGCCCTGGCAAACTCTTGGCAGGCTTTTTTGTGCCTGGGCTTTAGGAGAGGCTTCTTTCGTGGACGGCACCCATGCATGCCATTCCTCTGCAGTGTATGCCGTATTGTGTCATGGGAAACAGTCACCCCAGTTTGGCTTTCTACTTCTTTAGATAACTGCAGTGAAATTGCATGCCGATTTTCTTCATCCCTTCTCAGCAGAAGACGCTCCTGTCGAGGTGTTAACTTACATGGACGACCTGGAGGTCTCTGTGAGATGGTTGCAGTTCCATCTTTTTTCAATTTTTGTACCACTTTTGCTACAGTATTCTGACTGATAAGTAAAGCTTTGCTGATCTTCTTGTAGCCTTCACCTTTCTGATGTAAAGAAATTATTTTGTGACATTTCTGTTCCATGTGGTGCCATTGCTGACAGCATGAAATGGGAAGGGGTTTTAACAACCTTTTATAGCCAACTGTCTGCTGGACACCTGTGTAATGAATAATTAGACTCACCTATGGTTGAATTCTTGTTAAATTAGACATTTGTAGTCTAAAATTTAGCTTTGTTTCAGAGACTTTCAGTGGGGTGTACTCATTTTTGCATCACCCTAATTTGAGTAAAACTGAAAATTTTGTTCTCTAAGTTATATTATTAACCTTACTTTCATGTTATAAGTTAAACAGATGTTATATAAAACTTAGTCTTGTAAACACTTTGGAAATTGTTTTTGTGTTCATTGAGATATTGTTTAAAATGTTACTTTCAAAGGGGGTGTACTCATTTACGCTGAGCACTGTATAGGCAAAATACATAAAGGAGGAGAAGGGGAGGAGGAGGGATGCCGAAAGGACTGACGCCGGGACGAAGAGGCTCCTTTTATATCCTGGTAATAATTAGAAGATTAGATGGGCATACTCATCCTGAACTTACATATAATAACTACAATTTATAAGTTTGCGTGCCCATATAATAAATAGCTTACATGGTAAACAGTTTTGACTTGCTGTCCGCTATGGTGGGGCTCAAGGTGGATCTCAGATTTACCCCCCAAAATTGGAAAGTAAAAGTTTTTCACAGCATGCTGGATTTACTGGATCAAAATGCTCATTTCTATTTAAGTAAAACTGGCATGTAAGCTTGGCAGTCTGAAAGACCCCCCAAAAACATTAGAAGGGATAATGTTAGCGCAGGGCTCTGTAGCGACAGTATCGCACTCTTGCGGGAGCTGTATTCGGACTGGAGGTTTGCCGCTGAGGTTGGAAAGTTCCCCACCACTGCATCCATGACATGGGGCCTATAAATTACAGAACATAAGGTTCACTGATGTCGCAGAAGGGGCAGGAGCTTCTAAGTCAAGAAGAACAGGCCCAACCACCCTCAGAGTGTGCACCCGTAGATAGTGTAAAAGGAAACCATAAAATAACTCGCATAGCATTTCCATTCCCTCCTAATGTGAGGGCCTGAACTATGAGAGGATGCGTCCCTTCCAGGAAGGGGAGACTCTGGCACCTCCAGTCAAAAAGTTCTCAAAAGGAAGGGCTCACACTGTATTTCAAATGGGAGAGCCCCCATGTTTAGAAACATGAGGTATCACAGTGCGATTCGGGTGGGAAGAGCTCCTGCTGCATCCAAAAGGAATAGGCTTTCACTGTAATTCGAACGGGAGGCCAGCATGGCATCTGTATGGAAGAGCTCACACTGCGATTCGAACAGGAGAACACACGATTGGATCATGAAAGCTCACACTGCATTCGAACGGCAGAGCCCACCCTGAGTGTAAGGGGGAGCTGGGAAATGGGTGAAAGTCACCACAATAGACTGCCGGCTGGGATGAGCGACTGATGAGGAAGCGGTGCCAGTGGTTGTAGGCTGAGGCTGTTGAGGGTTGGAGGAGAGCCGTCTAGTCCATGTGATGAATGGCTTCGGTGCTTCAGTGAGGCTGTTTGAGGACGGAAGAGTTGGTGTTTTTGGAAGGTTTTTGGAAGCTCAGTTTTCAAAGTCAGACATGATGACGGTTTGGGGCGAGACAAATTCTGAAAGAACTGAAGCCGGGAAGAGGTAAGAGGCTGCTTTTATATCCTGGTAATTATTAGAAGATTAGATAGGCATACTCCTCCCGAAGTTACGTTTAAAGGGTCATGAAACCCCCCTGTTTTACCCTGGTCGTTCACACCTCAAAGCTCAAAAAAGTCTGTTAAAATGGGCGTGTAAAACTCTGGAAAAGTGGGAGTGTAGAGGGGGAGAAGAGGGGAGAGAACAACCAATGAAGCACAAACATAGAACACACTCATTATACAGAATAATGAATATTAATATATGAGCACGGAGAAAATGACACCAAACTCCCAAGCACAAGGGAGAAATGCGAAAGAATATTTAATAGGGCTAATAATAGGCTACTTTGATTACGTTTACGAGCACTGCAGTCTCAAAATCAGTCTTTTGTCTATTAGAATAATCGTGTCGTCGTGTTCTGATAGGCTACACCACTGTATCAGTGTCCAGTTTGCACATATAATTCATTTGAAGAAGACTTGATGAAATATGTGTGCATAACTACACCGTGCTGGTTAATGTTTGGTGCAGGAGAATGTGTGAAATAAAAACTTTAAACACAGATACTTTATTCTGTATGAGCTATGTATCACGTGGCTAGTGTTGTTAAACACAACGCGAAGCTCCGCGCTGAAACCGATCATATGCGCGCTCCGCGTGTATAGCATAACAGTCGTATTTTTCATGTGTTCGTATTCAAACTCCAGCTCTGACCGCATCGCAAGCAAAATACAAACATCATGTGCTGCTGTGCTGAAGGAAACATAGCCTACGGCTCACGTGTTTGAACGCAGCTAGAGCAGGCAGAGGTGATTGAACAGCACTTTTGTGACATTTGAATTCTCTGCTGTAATGCGATCTCACGCGAACATATTTTCCATTTGTGCTGGTAGATTACAGCAAAACAATCCACATGCACACCAAACTATGCTCTGGTCGCGTCGCAAGAAAACATATTGTGTTGTAGCACTGAGGAAACGAACACCAACGATATGTCTCTGAATGACAAGAGACCGAGGCGAGAAAAGTGATACTTCCTCATGCATAATACCGCAATTATAATCTTATGCATACTACAGCGCAGTGATTGGATTAAATGAGCTTTATGTCATGATCATATGTCGAGATTCGACACACAGAATCGGTCTACATCAGCATATTCGACCATGCCCATACTTGGGCCGAAAGTAGGTAGACCAGGTACAGTTGGTACAGGGGTACAGTTGAAACACCTTAAATAACTTGCGTACGCAACAAGTCTGATCTGTGAAATTTGCTTCGCCCATGCGTATTAGCGGCCTCTTCGATCGTGGGAAATTTGAAGTACATGCGCTTCTCCAGTCCGAAGATATCGGCGAAAGTTTTTTTTCTAAGGTATTTTTTTCCCTTCACCACATCCCTTCCACATTGAATAGCTTCTCATCCTTACATGACTGTTAAAGTTAACTTACATTTTCGTATACCTTAATCTGTGCTCTAAAAACTGACATATTGCATGACTTTGTGTAAAATCTAGAGAAATGTGCGTGGTGGTCAGCAGGGTACAGTTGAGACACAATGTACCAAATGTATAGAATCCTATTGCGGCACATGCAGTTTAGTTGCACGATGTAAGATCAAAAAATTTATAGATTTCATCTGTTTTATTATTGCTGTTTGCAATTGTTCAATGTTTTTTACTGTTACTCAACTTTTCAAATGTTAATATTAAAATTATGAACTGAAATTAAATATTATATTGCTGTTTGCCATTACTGTACAATGTTTTACAAATGAACTGAAGACAGAAATCGCTCTGAAAAAATGCAAAAATGACTATTTTTCACTTATGAATAACATTAATGAGTACCTTTAGTGTTTTCAATGATGTGCAGCCTATACATATCTGTTTACATCATAAAAAAAAGTGTTTTGGGGTTTCATGACCCTTTAATAACTTAAATAAGATTCACAAATTTGGTCACATGCCCAGAGCTACTGCTGTTACATAAACCTATGACTTGGTGGCGCTCACCAACAGTATTTTGCTAAGTGATAATGAATAGCAGTTGTATTTCTGCTTTTCTATGAGGGGCACCTATTGTCAGAGAGTGAATCTGCTTTTTCATTCCAAAGAAATGGAATTCCATCCACTAATTCATTGACAAATCTGCCTAATGAATGAACATGCATTTCCCCAAGACATTTTGTGTGTTATTACTGTTTGTATACCATTTTTATGCATTATGATTTGATCAGATAAACTGCATGCAAATTTTGCACCAAAAATTTGTGTTGGTATACTCTCCAAACTTTGCAGTAACCTAAACATTTATAACCAAACAGGGTAGCAACCATCATATCATGCCTCCTGGAGTCAGAATTTGGATATGACAGGTGGGATGCTACAGTCAATCTGAGAAATAAAATGAAATAATAATACAAATCAAACAAAGATGTACCCTTTTAAATGTACAAACCCCACAATCTAAAATAGTTTACATGGGCCATCATTTTGATTAGAGATTCTGAGTGATTTTTTTAAACATTGTTTTTTTCCATATGACAGAGCTGCGATATTGTTTCAGCAACAAAAAATCTTTATATCACCCAGAATATATAAATATAAATTATATTTTCTATTTAATAAAAATACTTAAGAGGACAGATTGAGAAGAAAAAGAATCAGAACATACCTTCATCTAATTAATATTCATGCCCCAGGCTGATAAAATATGCCAAGTTTTTGTCGCTGGAACATCAAATCACTGTAGGCCTGTATAACACAGCTATGTGGAACGAACCAAAATGACAAAATGTGACAAATTTCCTTCAGCCTAATTCATCATTTATGAGTAACTAAATAGGAAACATATTTATTTATTTTTATGCACAACTATTCAAAGAAGATCTCAAAATGGCATAACTGAATGCTTTACCATTTATATGACGCATGCTGAGTGTTTCAGCCGGCGTAGCGAATGTTTCAACTCATTTTATCATCAGAGGTCTTGCTTCCATGTTAGTCTACCATGACAAACCCGATACCTGCCTCTTTCAGCGCTTCACTGGAGGCTTCAGAGTTGCTACGTGATATAAATACCCCATTTGCACCTTTATGAGGAGCCTGCCTCTACTTGTGTCTACAAGGCAGAAATAATTATCTTTCAGCGTAAGGTGCTTTCAGTCTGCCATGAATTAGAATCTGACTCTGGCTGATACGCAACGATTCAAATATCCCAAAAATGCTGTGGCAGGAACTCTGTTATCTGAGGCAGGAACTCTGTTATCTCCTCACAATGCCTAATGCTGAGAGAAGCCCTCCTCTGGAGCTACCTGAGCATGTTCGTGTGAGACGTGTATTGGTGTAAACTCACACTAGCACTTTCCCTTACTGCTACTTTGTTTAATAAACTTGTCACAGAGGATAGGTCTGAAAAAACACAAACACTCTGAATTTGTTTCTCTTGCTATTTATTCTCCCTCTCTTCAGCCTATTGTTGTTTAGCATAGGGTTTGTGCATAGGAACAGAAGTGTGGGTGTCTCCACGAGGGCTGCCGAGTTGTGAAAGCACTCTTTGCATCTTAATGTCCTTGCTTTCAATAAATGACCGGAGAGAGCAGCACAGCGGTGCGACTGAAACAAAAAGCATAATTTTGCATTGTGCCGAAGCTTGTCCTTGTTCCAGCTGTGCATTGAGAATTAAGGCTCACTGGCTCCCCCTGCTGAATAGATAGAGATGTACAGGCTGAGAAGTTTGGTCTTTGTTATCTCCAAGGCACAATACATCTNAAATAAATCCAAAATTGGTTGAAAAAAATGGCTGGGTGAAAACAACCCAATCCCTGGTTTTGTCCATATTTAACCCAGCAGTTTTTAGAGTGTTAATGTCCTTGCTTTCAATAAATGACCGGAGAGAGCAGCACAGCGGTGCGACTGAAACAAAAAGCATCATTTTGCATTGTGCCGAAGCTTGTCCTTGTTCCAGCTGTGCATTGAGAATTAAGGCTCACTGGCTCCCCCTGCTGAATAGATAGAGATGTACAGGCTGAGAAGTTTGGTCTTTGTTATCTCCAAGGCACAATACATCTTATATATACAGTACAGTCCAAAAGTTTGGAACCACTAAGATTTTTAATGTTTTTAAAAGAAGTTTCGTCTGCTCACCAAGGCTACATTTATTTAATTAAAAATACAGTAAAAA
>RJVU01031169.1:1166193-1193499 GCA_003731715.1 Anabarilius grahami
TGAGATGTTCTCTATTCATGTCAAATCAAGTGAGAGTGCATCAATTTTTCTTTCTGAAAGGCTGACCTCAAAACATATGTCTGCTCCCTGAAGAAGGAAGTGGTAAAGTAATGACCTTGGGATCCTGCTGTCCTCATATCAGTTTCCTGTCACTTTAGGTTAATATCAGGATGCTTCTGGACCTTGCCTGTTGATGGAGAGTATTGATTCAGTGAGATTTGCACAGCAAAGCTGCGGACTTGTCAAAATATTCCTGTTCTAAGAACTATAATGCACATTTAGCAAACACTGACAAAATATTTTTTTCTCTCTGTGAAGAGAAAGAGAGTGTGATGGGAATGGTCTAATTTACCCACACTGCCTGTGTGATGAGGGTCCATCCATTATACCAGCACACACACACATACGCATGAGTCCTAAGAGGATCTTCACGTAATTACTGTGGGTATACGCTAGATTAAATTGGGCCTGTGTCCAGCTCTGAGCAAAAATACTGAGGACCATTTTCAGTCAAACATTTCAAGCCAGCTGATAAGTCATTCAGCACACAATGCTTGGCAGGGCAGGTTAGTGCCCTTAAATTATCCGTTTACATTTTCATTGGATTTCACATTGAACCCAGTAACCCTCACCTGATTTTTCCTTCTTTTTGATTCTCATGCTACAAAAGGGATAGTTCAGGGAAATATGTTAAGATCACATTGTTCTCGTGTGTGTCATATCTGTCTCTCACATTAGCTGTGGCAAAAAGGGGCTTTGTTAGTTGAATTACATATCACAGTGGTTCTCATTGCTTTATTTCCTCTCTAGATTGGATGTTTCCATTACATCTGGAGAGCATCCATCAAAACCTGTTAGGCTATTTATGGCTTGGTGTACTCTGAAACTTCCCCTATCCTATTCTCCTGTCAATTATCCCAGCTTTTCACTTTAACTGATCACTATTCTTTGCTAAATGGATTATTCAGACTTGACGGGGTGTATTGAGGGTCCAGGGTTGAGGTTGTAGTGAGCAAAGGGGAAAAAGCTAACAGGGTTGCCAGATGAGAGAGCACTATAGAAAAGGGCAGCTGTGGTTGCCAGACGTTTACCGTACAAAATATGGTAGCCACATTTTAGGTGCTACAGATAAATTTACAGTATAAAAAACATATTTCATTAACCCATATAATGTTAAAATACTAAAATATGTGCCTTTATAACACACTGGCAACCACCAAATACCACAGATGGAAATTAGAAAGCCACTTGATGAATCAAAGTTCATCACAAATAGCTTTTCCACAAGCTGAAGTAATTACTAATTTATAACAGGTGTTTACCATAGCATTTTTACAGTCTTTTACCATTTAAACTTACAATATTTTTTACAGTTTTGAGTTAAATGCATAGTTTTTTTTTTGTTTTTTTGTTTTTTTCTCTTTCATTTTTTCTCTCCTCCATACTCACCTTTGTTGCCAGTCTTATTGTGCACGATTCATCAGCATACATTATACCATAGGGGGAAAAAAATGTTCTTTGTAATATTTAAATATAGGCCTATCTTGAGGCACCATATTCAATTGAGCACAAACATGAATGAGAATTGAAAATAAATGTAATTGTTTTTTGTTTTCATGTAAAACTATTATATAGCTTCAGAAGCTTGCACAATAGTCATATTTCATAATACGTTTTTAAATACGATATCCAAAATGACATCCCTAGTTCCCATTCACTTGCATTGCATGGAAATGAGCAGCTCCGACATTCTTCAAAATAACTACTTTTCTGTTTTACGGAAGAAAGAAAGTCATACAAGGTTTGGAATGATATAAGTGAGAATTATAATTTCGGGGTGAAGTATATGTTTTGATGTCTGTACTGAAAGAGCTAAAAGAATGTAATAGTTGTTTTATCAGTCTCGTGTCTTTGATCAAAGCAAGGCACCACTGAGACTGAGAAGGAAAACAATACAGATTGTTCTTTACAGCAAGACTAGGATATATAGCTATTTCTAAGAACACACGGACTTGAATTTTTTACTTGAAGTAAATGAATTTTTACTGAGATCTGACTCACTCTGTGTACTGTGATGGACCCGAGGCACTGGCCTGATCTGTAGTATACCATGTTAAACTTGTTGTGATCTGTGACACAGATCTCTAGAGATCTTCCGAACGTGAATTGAATCAAAGTAGTGTATGTGTATGACTGCTGGGTTCTATTAAAAAGTCATATTTGGATGTTTTAGACAAGAACCTGATTTCTTCACCTCTGCTTTTGAAACCACTGAAGATATCTTTTAAAATCACATTCTTGATGCATGTTCCTGGTCTTATTGTGCACGATTCATCAATATACACCAACGATAAAAGTTTTTGTTGGTTTGTTCTTTTTTCAAAATATAATAACTTGTTTGACTTTTAACATGACTTTCCATTGATGTCATTTAGCTGCCACTGTAACAATTTCACATTTATTGTGGCTCAATTTTCGACCATCCAGTCAATTCCTGATTAATAAAATCTAGTCCTGCCCTATGTTTTCGTTCTTTTTCATTTGAAAATGTAACATTATAAAAATAAAAACATTTCTGAATGGCAGTTAATGTTTACGTTAATGTTTTTAATATGCTTTTGAAATTATGTCATTAATGACTCACCCTCATGTCGTTCCAAACCCGTAAGACCTCCGTTCATCTTCGGAACACAGTTTAAGATATTTTAGATTTAGTCCGAGAGCTTTCTGTCCCTCCATTGAAAATGTATGTACGGTGCACTGTCCATGTCCAGAAAGGTGATAAAAACATCATCAAAGTAGTCCATGTGACATCAGTGGGTTAGTTAGAATTTTTTGAAGCATCGAAAATACATTTTGGTCCAAAAATAACAAAAACTACGACTTTATTCAGCATTGTCTTCTCTTCCGGGTCTGTTGTCAATCCACGTTCACGACTCCGCAGTGACGCTGCTGACGTAAGGACACATGCATACTTATGCACCATTTAAAAAAATATAGCAATACCAAAATACAAACAATGTAGAATAGCTTGAATACAGCGTGCATCTCCCTCAGACTGTAAACGAAGCTCGGGCGCACCAGATAACACGTCAGCAGCCTCTTACGTCAGCAGAGTCACTGCGGAGTCGTGAACAACAGACCCGGAAGAGAAGACAATGCTGAATAAAGTCGTAGTTTTTGTTATTTTTGGACCAAAATGTATTTTCGATGCTTCAAAAAATTCTAACTAACCCACTGATGTCACATGGACTACTTTGATGATGTTTTTATTACCTTTCTGGACATGGACAGTGCACCGTACATACATTTTCAATGGAGGGACAGAAAGCTCTCGGACTAAATCTAAAATATCTTAAACTGTGTTCCGAAGATGAACGGAGGTCTTACGGGTTTGGAACGACATGAGGGTGAGTCATTAATAACATAATTTCCATTTTTGGGTGAACTAACCCTTTAAGTGTCCACAAGCTCATGCTCATACAATATCCTGCATTAACTAGAGTGCATGTGCTCATTTGTCTGACCGACAGAAAAAGTGCTGTAGGAAACAAAATGAAAGTGTGTGTTTTATTGTATTGTTCGGCTACTGATTGTACAAGGTCTTTCCTTAAAGCCCTGAAGGGGAATTTATCTAGTGGGTTAAAAATAGCCTTGCTAGTGGTACAAGGTTTAAGATGGTCTCAAAGGGGCAGGTGAGTCTGACACCGCTGGTACCACGGGAACTGATTATTTCAGAAAGTCAACAGAGAAAAGGGTTTCACTACAGATATTCTCAGGCAAATTCAAAAAGACAGCTAGATTGAATTGCTAATAATGTACTTAGATTTGATGAGGCATAGTACCTAAAATTTACGTCCCAGTGTTTCACTTTTCAGTGTAATATATATGCTGATGACTGCTGAAAACTTTACCCCTGGTTTCACAGACAAGGATTAAGATAGTCCTAGACTAAAATGCACGTTTGAGCTGTTTTAAGTAACTTCTACTGACAGATCTTAAAATATGTCAGTGCCATTGTTTTGTCTTAAGATGCACACCAGTGATATTTTTTTCTAGAGAACATTTATAAAAGCTAATTAAATGCCCTAATTGAACTAAGGCCTAATCCTGGTTTAGCCTAAGCCCTGTCTGTGAAACCGGGCCATAATAAGTTAAAGATAGTTTCTTGTCCTTCTGCTAGTTCAAGGTCGAGGAACATCAGATAAATCTCGGACGAAGTCGGTGAAGTGAACAGAGTTTACTTGTAATAAGCAGTCACATTTTTTACATTTGTTCCGAAAGAAAGAATGCAACAGCCTCCAGATGAAATGTCTGACAAGATTAATGTCTGTGTTGACTCTCAAAAACTAATTTCAGTGCAAAACAAAATGATATGAACTATGTTTATTATGGTGAGATGTGCCAACATGTGTTTAAACTGAGAGACAGACTGTGTAATGTGGCTGAAGGATTCACATTTATTACAGATTAATGAATGATGTTCCACGTGGCCTTTAAATTTTTTAAAATGTTCATGTTCTTAGTGTATTTCATATTTTTAGGCTTTTCCCTGAGTGAAAAATTAGCTTGATTTCCATCCCAAGAGCAGCTTGTATGAATAACTGCAGTAGGAAGAAAAAATAGCATTTGTGTCATTTTCACTGGCAAAGACGGACTCAATGCATGTGCATTTGCTTTGCTTTTTCAATGATTCATTAAGCAGTTTGGTTTGGTAAAAAAAATAAAATAAATAAAATAACAGTGTGTTCTTAAATCCTTCTTCCCCAAAGGGCAAAACAAAAGAGGTCTCTTAACACAAGCACAAGTGCAAAGAAAAGGCCAGAACACGGTTTTTGTCCTCATCAGTAATGCAAAGGAATGTTAGAGCCAATTATGGACTGTGTCGCTTTGTAAATGCATCCGAGAAGCAGAAGGGATGCAAGAACAGAGGAGAAAAAAAGTGACTGAACATCTACTAAAAGCCAAGGTGCTCTAATAGGTTTAAACCTGCAACTGATTTTGACAAAACATGCCCCAAAGTTTCACCTGCCATCAGTTTTGGAAACAGCAACATTTCCACTTTGACATTAATCAATAATCAATTCACAATGTATTTGTTAAATTATTTTTGCTCATTTTGTTTCCCAACCTGATACAGTGGGTACGGATAATATTCAGACCCCTTTAAATTTTTCACTCATTGTTATATTGCAGCCATTTGCTAAAATCATTTAAGTTCATTTTTTTCCTCATTAATGTACACACAGCACCCCATATTGACAGAAAAACACAGAATTGTTGACATTTTTGCAGATTTATTAAAAAAGAAAAACTGAAATATCACATGGTCCTAAGTATTCAGACCCTTTGCTCAGTATTTAGTAGAAGCACCCTTTTGATCTAATACAGCCATGAGTCTTTTTGGGAAAGATGCAACAAGTTTTTCACACCTGGATTTGGGGATCCTCTGCCATTCCTCCTTGCAGATCCTCTCCAGTTCTGTCAGGTTGGATGGTAAACGTTGGTGGACAGCCATTTTTAGGTCTCTCCAGAGATGCTCAATTGGGTTTAAGTCAGGGCTCTGGCTGGGCCATTCAAGAACAGTCACGGAGTTGTTGTGAAGCCACTCCTTCGTTATTTTAGCTGTGTGCTTAGGGTCATTGTCTTGTTGGAAGGTAAACCTTCGGCCCAGTCTGAGGTCCTGAGCACTCTGGAGAAGGTTTTCGTCCAGGATATCCCTGTACTTGGCCGCATTCATCTTTCCCTCGATTGCAACCAGTCGTCCTGTCCCTGCAGCTGAAAAACACCCCCACAGCATGATGCTGCCACCACCATGCTTCACTGTTGGGACTGTATTGGACAGGTGATGAGCAGTGCCTGGTTTTCTCCACACATACCGCTTAGAATTAAGGCCAAAAAGTTCTATCTTGGTCTCATCAGACCAGAGAATCTTATTTCTCACCATCTTGGAGTCCTTCAGGTGTTTTTTAGCAAACTCCATGCGGGCTTTCATGTGTCTTGCACTGAGGAGAGGCTTCCGTCGGGCCACTCTGCCATAAAGCCCCGACTGGTGGAGGGCTGCAGTGATGGTTGACTTTCTACAACTTTCTCCCATCTCCCGACTGCATCTCTGGAGCTCAGCCACAGTGATCTTTGGGTTCTTCTTTACCTCTCTCACCAAGGCTCTTCTCCCCCGATAGCTCAGTTTGGCCGGACGGCCAGCTCTAGGAAGGGTTCTGGTCGTCCCAAACGTCTTCCATTTAAGGATTATGGAGGCCACTGTGCTCTTAGGAACCTTAAGTGCAGCAGAAATTTTTTTGTAACCTTGGCCAGATCTGTGCCTTGCCACAATTCTGTCTCTGAGCTCTTCAGGCAGTTCCTTTGACCTCATGATTCTCATTTGCTCTGACATGCACTGTGAGCTGTAAGGTCTTATATAGACAGGTGTGTGGCTTTCCTAATCAAGTCCAATCAGTATAATCAAACACAGCTGGACTCAAATGAAGGTGTAGAACCATCTCAAGGATGATCAGAAGAAATGGACAGCACCTGAGTTAAATATATGAGTGTCACAGCAAAGGGTCTGAATACTTAGGACCATGTGATATTTCAGTTTTTCTTTTTTAATAAATCTGCAAAAATGTCAACAATTCTGTGTTTTTCTGTCAATATGGGGTGCTGTGTGTACATTAATGAGGAAAAAAAATGAACTTAAATGATTTTAGCAAATGGCTGCAATATAACAAAGAGTGAAAAATGTAAGGGGGTCTGAATACTTTCCGTACCCACTGTATATCAATATATTGTAAATCATTATTATTTTAGATGTTTTCTCCTTATTTTAAGTAAGCAAAACCATATACTTTGGTGAGAGTTCAAAAGATGGAGCTGAAAATCTGTTCCAGTTTGAAATCAGTCTCAATGCATTCAAGAAAATGCTAGATTTGTAAATATTTCTGATGGTTTTGACATGCAAAGAAACCCCCCACACTTAGTTGTTTTTATCTCAGTACTCTGTTTGTACTGGTCTGTCTCAAGTAAAAATGTTTTTCTCTTAATGTCTTTTCTATTTAAAGAGTAAAACAGTGTTTTAGAGATGAATGCTATCAGAAAGAAAAATTACTTTTTAATGAAGCTCTCAAGGTAAATAGGCACTAAAAAAGTGTTTGAGTACAGAATGGACTGGCAGTAGCAAAAATTGTTAATAATGAATTGTTGTTATTTTTTCAGTGTTCAACACAAGCTCATGTATCATGACCTTTAACATTAGTAAAGCTGTCTTCATTTCTCTCAGTATATAATAAAATCAATTTTGCAGCCATCTTCGAAAAATAAAAGTTGAATTATATGTTGTGGTGAGAATGAATTCCACCTTTACCAACACTATTTCTTAAGTCTGTTATTTAAAGTAGAGGAAGGAAAAAATTGGGAGGAAATGTGTATTCACTGCAAATGAGTGCAAGTTACAATATGTGTGCTTTAAAAAAGGTGCCATTTTCCTGCTTGCTTCATATTTTCTCAGTGAAGCAGTCCATTAAAGTGATAATTTTCTCAGTCCATTAAAGTGATAATGAAAGGTGTACTATAGGAGAGACCAGTGTTTGTCACACTTTTAATTCCAATGAATATTTCTCAGGTTTATTTCTGAAAGTCAGTTTCTGTATAGACTTTTGTATAGACAGTCTTGGTTATAATAAAGAAATAAAATGAAAATATTTGGCATATATTGATGCCTATTAAACTTAGAGTGAGGAGCACTACTTCCTCATCAGAGGAAAACATGAGGTGCGTCTCAATCAGCTCCCTAGTTCAGTACTCAGGGCACTGGTCAGGGAGCTGGCCATTTTAAGGGCTGTCTCAATTACAAAACCTTCCAGGGCAATGAACATTCGCTCCCTAAAAAGTCACAATGCAGTTCTTATTTCAACAAATTAAAAATGTTTTATTATATTTAATTAGCCTGTTAGAAAGTGAATATGCCTCTCATATAAATTCACTATGTAAGATGCTCAGTCCTACTCTTACACACCTGCCTCTAATTTTTAAATCACTTAGATCTTAATTAGCCAGTTTTACTGTGTTTGATTAGGGTGTATATACTCTGCACAGGTAGGTTGATCTCCAGAAGCAAGAGTGTTCATCTTGGCTCTTAAAAAAAAAAAAAATGCATCCCCAGCAGATGGCAGTACTGCTCTGTTTGTTTTTGTAAAGGGTCAAACTAGCATTTACCCTTTGCATAGATAGATAGATAGATAGATAGATAGATAGATAGATAGATAGATAGATAGATAGATAGATAGATAGATAGATAGATAGATAGATAGATAGATTGATTGATTGATTGATTGATTGATTGATTGATTGATTGATTGATTATTCTTGTTAGTATTTGTGAAGGACAGCAAAAAGTAATCATAATATTTATAACTCTGTCTAACCTACTTGTTTATTAAACTGTTAAAGAATTAGTTCACTTTTTAAATGAAAATGACCCCAAGCTTTACTCACCCTCAAGCCATCCTAGGTGTATATGACTTTCTTCTTTCTGAGGAACACGTCAGCGTCTCCATCCACATCTATCCATTATAAACATATTCCACACGGCTCCGGGGGGTTAATAAAGGCCTTTTGAACTGAAGTGATGCGTTTGTTAAAAAAAAAAAAAAAAATTTTGAAGTAAAATATCTAGCTTCCGCCAGACCGCCTTCCATATTCAAATTACGGGAAAAAAACGGAACTGGCGATGCGTCAGTTCCGTAAGTTGATAGGGAAGGCGTAGGACATAGCGTAAGCTTTATGAACTGCTAGAGTTTTACACTTCCTTCATAAGTAGAATACGGAAGGCTGTCTGGCGGAAGCCACATATTTAACTTCATAACTTGTTAAATATGGATATATTTTTACACAAACAGATTGTTTCGCTTCAGAAGGCCATTATCACACTTACAAGTGTCAGTCTTTTGTCTAAAATTAGATAGCAATATTATAAAATTAAGTATGTTTAATTTTGGTGTTGTTAATATTTATTGTCTAGCAAAGTCACAAATCGGCCTTTTAAAATGTAATATGGCATATCCCAGATTATAATAATACATTTTCACAGTAAATGAAAACAACACAGCTGGATTTCCAAAGTAGGGGACATTTAACATTTCTCAATATGTAAATACAAAAATAAAAAAGACCACCCATGCCTTGATAATCCCAGCAAAAATCAAACCCCTTATCCCTGAATTCTGACAGTTATTCTGAGTCCATCCCACCATGAGCCTTCCTCAAGACTTCCTTCTCTGTCACTGCCAATTAGCATAATCTTGGTGCAGTGGATAAGTCCCGTAAGGAAAGCGGAGTAACAGGTGCCACGGATGGTCTGGTTTACTCTCTGACTCACGCTCAGTTTGATTCCAGTTTGTTTAAAGCTAAGAAACCCAAGATGACAAAATAGCTACCTCAGTTTACAAGCTGCTCCTTTTTGTCAAGCCAAAGAATGTCAGAGAGACTTAGTAATTTTAATCTAACCCAACTAGTCACTTTTGCCAGACTACCCCACTGCTGAGGTGCCAAGGAGAGCGAGAGGGCTTTTCTGTCTGCACCCCCTCCCTTCCTCCTTCCCTCCCTTGGTGGAGCCGAAGTGGACACGGATCAAATCGAGGAGAGGAGTAGAGTTTGGAATCACAAGGAAATCTCTGAAATCTGGGCCTAGCGGACAGACAGCAACCTCAACCCACCCTAAAGTCTCAGCATGGGGGCGTCCTATGGCAAAAAAGTAAGTATTGCTTTGTGATTTTTGTTAATCAGTTGAGGTAACTGAGGTACTGGTGAGTGGATGACACAGGCCATGGCTTGTTTTGAACACTTGATGTGTCTGAAGAGAGTCTTATGGTTTGTTTAAATAAGAATCATCACCAAGCATTCAAGGCACCGCTATTGTGTCTTTATTTATATTGAGCAATTGTAATATCTAAAGTAAAGCCTTTTTTTTTAATTTAATTTAATTAAATTAAATTTAGTCTTCTAAAAGATATACTTAATTGTGAGGGCTGATTTTAGAGTTATTTTGTTATAGAATTCAACATCCATGATAATGCTTTGATATTTTCAAATGAAAACTTGTTTAAAAAGTCTAAATGATGATCATTTATTGCATTCTATGCATTTGGTAAATGCTGTTGACATTTCATAGCAGTTTTTCGGCCCAATATAAAACGGAATTGCTCTAATTTCCACGAGTTTCGGATTAACTCAAGAGCCCATTGTTGGTGTTTTGAATGTTTGGGCCATTTCCAGTGAAGTTTTGGAGTAGAAACACTGACAAGTATTTGAGCTATGGGGAGTGCTGCATGCTGGGAAGGTGTGGATGGAGGGTGTGGTGGTGACTGAAGTTGACTCATTGCTCAGTGCTGCAAGTGACAGCTGACAGCTGCTGTAGAGAGGGTTACTAGAGGATTATAGGATATAAGAGCCTCTTCTGAGTACCTATGTCTGAGTCATTTGACTGTACAATCATGTGTCAGATTTATTAGGGTGAAGAGTCACAGTCAGAATTAAATGAATATTGATACATATCATGGATTAGGGACTGTGCTGTATTAAATAGGCATGTAGCTAAATGTTTAGTAAATTAGCAGATTATTGACCAATCTTTATCCAGACCAGGGCTGTGTTTCTCAAAAGCAATGTGAGCTAAGTTGATCATAGAGACCATTGGTGGCAATGGTTCTACGAGACAACTACCAGTTGTCTAATTGTGAAAACAGTTGGTGTATTGTTTCTCTATATCTTTGAGCACTTTTATGTGACCAGGAGTTTATTTTCACTGAAAAGAAAGTATTTCATTTTTTTTTTTCTTCAAATTATTATTATTATTTTTTTGGATATATGAGAATCAAAAGTAATTTTATCATTGATTTGTGCTGCTTATCATATGCTTTTTATGTATAGACTTGTTTTTGCCCGTGTTGCAGCCCCAGACTTTCAGTCTTAAATGATTAAAAAAGGCATCATGAAATATGAATTATTAAATGTTTAAAATGATGATGTGAAATATGAAAATTGAGATGAAATATGAAGAATATGATAGTGGAAAAAAACAAACAAAGAAAAGACAAAGTAAATTCAACTTACAGGCAGAATAAAGTAATTAAAATAAATTTTAAAGTAATTTGGGCACATTTGGCAAAAAGTGTGAAAATACTGCGAAATTTTGGGCATTTAGGATACATAAAAATGCTAGCTATGAAGTTAGCCTTAGCATAGGGTGGAGATTTTTTCCGCCAAAAATTTTTAATTTGTATATTTCATATTATGTCAGAAAATACAATATGAGGTGGAAATGACACTGTGATGAATGTGTTTATAACTTTCATAATAATAACAATACTAATCATAATAAACTGACGGATTCAGAGTGACAGAAGTATTTCAAAACATTTATATTCTAAAAGAAATTAAGAGCCCGTCCACACGGAGACGCGTATCGTATCGGCGTTTGCGTTTTGTCCAGACGGATCCGGCATTTTGGGAGCCTGCTATTTTTTTAAACCGGGTCCCAGAGTGGATTAATTTGAAAACGACACCCTTGCATTTTCGTGTGTACAGCCAATCCGTATATTTTTTTAACCGATGTCATCACCTCACGTCTCGATCCCTCGACTCACATGCTTCAAGGAGGCGTTCCACTCCACTTTTAGACATGCACTCGTGAACTTCCCTGAGCAGTCTCTGCCGCCATTTTGAAGTGCGTTCCACTTCGTGAAGTGGACGAGGGAAGATTATATGGATAGAGCCTTGCTCCCTCGATTTTGATAATAATTTACCCCACCACAAACAACTCTATGATATATTAATTATTTTTTACATTTTTAAAACACACATACATACATATAGAATGCTCCATTAAACAATTTCGTAAGGAAAAAACAATAATAATAATAATCAACTCCATAGCGGATTCCAAGTGATCAAGGGCTTAGGACGTTCCAGTTCAGCCCATTGCAAAGGTTCCGCCAGTAGTGGGCACTCATACAACTTAAGCAATGACGTACATCCGAGTCAACGAGACTTAGTGAAGTTAGCAAGGGAAGGGCATAATAAAACGAACTGGAACGCTGCCCAAGTCTTCTCCTCCATATTTAGTGTATCTCTGTGGCAGAATTACAGCACCACATACTGGTCTGGCATGTATACTACATCATTTTGAGTCCGTTTCAGTGGTTTTGTGTGTACGCAGATATTTCTTGAGATGACGTCGTTTAGAACGAGGGGGAAAAAAGGTCGGATGGGGAAAGCTCTGGCTTTGTGTGGATGTGGCCTAAAGATATGCTGATTTACTTGCAAGACACACTACCAGAAATCAGCCAATAATAGTTTAGCAATAAACATGTAAATTCCTCTCAGGTNTCGACTCACATGCTTCAAGGAGGCGTTCCACTCCACTTTTAGACATGCACTCGTGAACTTCCCTGAGCACTCTCTGCCGCCATTTTGAAGTGCGTTCCACTTCGTGAAGTGGACGAGGGAAGATTATATGGATAGAGCCTTGCTCCCTCGATTTTGATAATAATTTACCCCACCACAAACAACTCTATGATATATTAATTATTTTTTACATTTTTAAAACACACATACATACATATAGAATGCTCCATTAAACAATTTCGTAAGGAAAAAACAATAATAATAATAATCAACTCCATAGCCCATTGCAAAGGTTCCGCCAGTAGTGGGCACTCATACAACTTAAGCAATGACGTACATCCGAGTCAACGAGACTGAGTGAAGTTAGCAAGGGAAGGGCATAATAAAACGAACTGGAACGCTGCCCAAGTCTTCTCCTCCATACACTCTAAAAAATGCTGGGTTAAAAAAACCCAAGCTGGGTAAAATATGGACAAACCCAGCAGGTTGGGTTAAAAGGCACCTATTATGCCCTCTTTCACATGATGTAATATAAGTCTCTGGTCTGGTCAAGTTTCAGCTTAAAATACACCACAAATTTGCCCCTATTTGGGGGTGAGCAAAAACACGCCTTTTACTATATTACTATATTGCTGGCTAAAAAATAAATCCAAAATTGGTTGAAAAAAATGGCTGGGTGAAAACAACCCAATCCCTGGTTTTGTCCATATTTAACCCAGCAGTTTTTAGAGTGTATTTAGTGTATCTCTGTGGCAGAATTACAGCACCACATACTGGTC
Organism: Anabarilius grahami; assembly: GCA_003731715.1. NCBI lineage: Eukaryota > Metazoa > Chordata > Actinopteri > Cypriniformes > Xenocyprididae > Anabarilius > Anabarilius grahami. The sequence continues at coordinate 1,179,372 of RJVU01031169.1, forward strand.
TGGCATGTATACTACATCATTTTGAGTCCGTTTCAGTGGTTTTGTGTGTACGCAGATATTTCTTGAGATGACGTCGTTTAGAACGAGGGGGAAAAAAGGTCGGATGGGGAAAGCTCTGGCTTTGTGTGGATGTGGCCTAAAGATATGCTGATTTACTTGCAAGACACACTACCAGAAATCAGCCAATAATAGTTTAGCAATAAACATGTAAATTCCTCTCAGGTCAAGGAAAGTCCCACATGCAAATTGGTGCCAGACCAATTCAGCATCCCATAATCACCCAAAATATTGAATTAAATCTCACACACAGCCATCTCATTCTGTTCAGCCAGCATTGTGGATCATACAGCCTGTCCTTCAAAGCTTACAGTATATCAGACATAAGACAAGAATGATGGCCCCCCTTGAGCAGATTGTTGTTTTGATAGTCCAGCAGTTATTGGAATGTGAGTTCTTCAGTAATGTCTAAGGTGCAGCAGAGAAACCAGTGCTCAGTGAGAGCTGAAAATGTCAGCTTGTCAGAGCTGTAATTTCACCCTCTCTGCCAGCTTCCGGGCCACTTGGCATGAGCTGAATACCTCGACAGGACCTCGCAGTTATAGACCCTCACATTACAAGACCCCTCTTTCCCTTTTTCAAATAGGCTGTTGAACTGAGGCTTAACTGTAAGAGATATCATGCAAATGTTTGCGATTATTAATATAACTTTAATGCAGCGACATGCTCTGTTTTGTTGTGTCTGGTTAACTCAGTTGATTTAATTAAAACTTTGTTCTGTGTTCATCCTGTTACAAGCTTTATTCCACTGGAGCGTGTATCTCTGCTGTGGCATTTCATGCATGGGTGAAATGAGACGCACCTGCACAAAGCTCACTCCATCATGAGTGAATATGGAACGATTGGGAAACTGGTTGTAATCCAAGCTAATGAAATCTCTGCTTCCCCGGCCAAACTAATAGCATTAGTATTTCTGCTGTATAGGCCCTACTCTGCAAATGTATGTGTATTTATGCATAGAAAATCTGGTTACCCATTTCATTTTCCAAAATGTGCAGTATTCAACAAAGAATACTCAGCATTCCAGTGCAGTGACTTGCTATTTATTTGAAACAATGAAATGTTTTCTAAGATTAAAATGATTAAAGCCCAAAGAACATTCTAATTCTATAGGGAAGTCCACACCAACTATAATGATAATGACACAGAGGAACGATATAGTTGGAATAACTTTCAGAATGTCTTTTCTCATGGCTGATGTACAATACAAATATTGACAACTAATGAGAATCCCCTCGACATAACTGCAGAGCGCACTTAAAATAAACACTTACATTGGTGTGCATTTGTAGTTATTGTTCTTGATGTGAACGGGCCTTTATTCTAAATTGCACACTGTTATTGTATACTGAGCATTATGCAGTAAACAGCATACTCGGTTTCATTCCAAACATAGCCTCTGTTCTGGCATTGTACGTGCTTTGGGTGGAAACTATTTAGGAACAATAAACCTCAAGCTGATCTTGGATGAGCATCTCTGCTCCTAAATTATAATGAGTAACAACAAAGCTGGTCTAGGATCAGGATTAATACGGCTACATCAGCCAACTCCTGAGCAGAGCACTTGCATGTGATTGCCCTACTGCTAAATGGGATGTCAAGTTGTGCTAATGCCTCCTGTGCCAGAGACCTACTGAGGAAGATTAGACCAATCAGACAAAATCCTTTCTAAATGATCCAACAGTCAAGCTAAAAATAATTACACGCTCTGGGAAGGAATTTAACTCTGAAAGACCAGGTGTTTATGTTCCACATTGACAGTTCCTGATTTATATAAAAGTTACCTGAGACAGCACAATGTCTAATATGTTCAAAGCTTTATTTCCATTTAGTTTTTTGTTTTTTAAACAAGCCTTAAGGCAGGAACACACCAAGCCGACGCCGACGAATTAGTGGCGACGAAAGCAGACTGTGGGGTTGGCTCACGTCGGCACCGTCTGTGTCCAAAGTTGCCTTGACACATCAAATCGACGCTTGACAGCCGACGGCCAAGTAGCATTCCGTTCTGCGCCTGCGTAAGATGAAATGCCATCCCGTACCAGCAGGTGGCAGTAGCTGAACAGCCAGTCAGAATGATCAGATGGCCAGACGGACAGATGAGCTCCGACGCCAATTCCACATGTCGAATCGGCTGAAAAAAAGCAAAGGGACCAACTTCAGCCGACGGTGCGGAACACACTGAGAAAACTTAAAGGTGCAGTATGTAAGAATTCTGTCCGCTAGAGGTCGCTAGAAGCCTATTCAAAACAAAGGCGTAGCTTGATGATGACAAGTTTGAGTGCGGAATCTGTGGTCTTCACCTCAACGGACGGTGCAAAAGAATAGGGATAGGACTCGGGAAGAAATCATGTTCATGGATGAGATTATTAACGTTACTGTAGTATGAAGCAGAGCAGGTCGAGTGTGGGAGCTGAACGAGGCCGCTGGAGTGATTGCGCAACACACGCCTCAAGAGCAGCAAAACTTTTATTATGACACAGTCGCCGGCGCCGCTTCCGCTTTTCTGAGTGAGTATGAGGTAACACAGCTCTGTTTATCATATTAGATACATTTTACTGTGTTGAAAATGATGATGTTATAACGTTACTCTGTGCGTTCGCTCGGCGGCTGCTGTGAGACACTTGTTTGAGACACACTGCAGTAAGATAGATCGATTTTAGAATATCATATTAATACTGGATAGCTTGTGTTGATAAATGGCATGAAGTTAATTTTAAAACATATTGTATGATGGAGAAAATTCTGTATTACTGTTACTAAAAATAAAGCTGCATCTGATTATGCTATGTTAGCTAGTTCACAAAATAGTGTTTTTCTCTGAGGCATGGTAAAGCATGGTACTCGCAAAAAATCAAGAAAATTCGATTTAAACAATAAGACTAAATGTGTTGAGCTATATAACAACAATAAGTTTTCTGTCTATAAAAATATCGAAACAGTTGTTCCCTTGTCTATTAAAACGTGTAATATATTAAAGTGTCTTTGTTGTTTCCATGGTTTCTACAAAATAAAACCGGAAACCGAGGGTTAACGCAGGTATGACGCAATTGACAGGCGACTCCTCACACGTCCCGGAGCCTTGGTTAAAATTGCAATTTTCTCATGATTTACAAATAGTTGGAAACCTTTGGGATATTATAAGTACTCAAGTGAACAAAATATATAACACTGGCCTAGTGGTTTTTGGATATTTTACTGCAAAAATATTACATATTGCACCTTTATGCCCCGGGTATACTTCAGCCGTCCGGTGCGCGTGCAACAGCGCATGCGCAAGCAGGACAGAAGAGTCCACTAGGTGGCAATACGCACAGTACTGAGCACAGTGTGCGGTCGTCGAAGAAGAGTGTGTAAAGAGCGATTCAAAAATAAGACGAGTAAACTCAGATGCATGCCTTCTCAATCATTTTTGATTCCTGTTCTTTTGGTGTATCTTCTGAACTATGCTGCAATGGTGGATGCACTATTTTTCTTCTCCGATCCTGCCCAGCGAATGTTCCTTTGATGACACGATGTCTGTTAAATAGTAGAGAAAAAAATTGTACTGTGCATGTGTCAAACTCGATCATCCGTGCGCATCCGTGGTTTAGTATACTGTGCGCACGAGACACGTCCGAGTGCGGAAAGTGAAGTATACCCGGGGCTTTAGTCGGCCGACGAACAAAAACTGCCCGACGGCCGACCGTCGACTTGGTGTGTTCCTGCCTTTATATTTTAAAGGTGCACAAAATATTTATTTATTTATTAGTCATCTGGGATATTTGACTATATACTGACATCTAGTGGTGTGGATGAAGCATGATATGACTGGTCTTTGAATCTTACTTAGTGCATCTTTAAGTTACACTGGGTTGATTTTATAATTAACTAGTTTTAATTAACTATATAAAGAATATATTATATTATATACATTAATATTAGCTGTTTTAATGTAATGTTAATTTGATCACATTTGTGTTTTAACAGTTTGAACATCTGTGAGTCATTCCAAGAAACCGGTACGATTTGGACTTACACATTTTTAGATTTTTTGCCAAAATGTATTACTTTTCTGAACACCCCACAACATTAATGACATATTTAACTTCCAGAAAAACATATTTTCCCATCTCAGGCATCAAATCCCTATTATTATTGGTCATTATTTTAAGTTATGGACACTATGGGAGCTCTCTGAATATTATTATAAAATGTAATTGTGATAAAATCAACATTTTCCTATTAATCAGATGTCCCCCACACTAATTCAGTAATTGCAAATATAAAAGTTACTTAAAATCTCACACTTTTGCTATACCAAAGTCTGAAATGGGCACTTTTTGTGACAGAAACCTCATAATTTTTTTATCAAAGGCTTAACTTCAGAATTTGAACTAAAATCAGTATTCTTCTGAATTCAACTAACTTTAAATTACTTTTTCATAAACTTAAAAAAAAATAATAATAATAAAAATGTAGGTGTGACGGGGTTGTGATTTTTCACCCAAATTGGTGATATTAAGTGATATTAAGAAATCATGAATAATGTTGAAATAACAAAGATCATTTTCACAGGTAATAGTTTTCTATCTTTAATTGATGTAACGGGGTTGAGTCGTTAAGCTTGACAAATACAATTTCACAACATAATAATTAGTTATAATTATCAAAGAAGGTGGTATCTTGCCTGTGTCTGCTCACAATGTTGTTCAGAAGACTTCTATGATGTCACTTCCTATTAATGATGTCACATAAGTATAAGTTCATAAGGGGGAGAATGGTTTGTGTAACGGGGTTGAGGGGTTACTGAGGAACTAAATTATGTGATTTTAATGAATAATCATGAATTTACCAGCAAAAAAGCACAGATGGATATTTATGGGAATGGCAAAATGAATGGACTTTCTTCTCATTTTATTATTCATAACCCAAGTAAGGCCTTGAGGGACATGACAAAATAGGTGGTGTCAACTGAAAAAAAAAAAAATTTCTAATATGAAGATAAAATGTATGTCATGTTTTTAAACATTATTAAAGGATAAATTTCAATTAATACAAAAAGATTTTTAAAAATATATTTTGGTGACCCAATAGATAAAATACACTGAAAAAGGTCAGAGTGACTCAAATCATACCGGTTTCGTGGAATGACTCCTGTATTGATTTTGTTATAAAAAAAAGAAAAAAGAAAAGATGAATCCTAAATAGTTAACTGTGCTGAATTTATACAAATCTAGAGTTAAGCAGCTGGTTGGCTGATGTCGGACGGTGAATGTGTATGAGAAAAAGTGGGTCAGATTCAAAGTAAGATGGGTCCAGACACCAGAATGTATAAGAACCCTGGAGACGAGTAACTGAACCTGTCCGTGGTGTACTTCAGCCTCTGCAACAAATGAGTCTCTGATCAATGGACTTTACACAGGACTCTTAAAGCAGAAATCCCTTTCTCTTTCTCTCTCTCTCTCACTGTCTCTCTCTTTTAGCATTAGCACGGGTCTCATTTCACTCCATTAAGAGAAAAAAAAAAACTCTCTGAAATAAGAAACAACACTTTAATTTGAAGGCTAAATTGTGGGGTGCAGGCAGAGATAGACGTTAATCTGAGACTCTGGAATGTTGAAGTTACAAAATGACTTCTTGGATGTTTCACTTTATATTAGATATTTGTTTCAGTCTTAGTTTTCCTTAGTTTTAAGTTATGTAAAATTAAAATCATCTTAAATACCTTCTTTCTGCTGTATATTCTTGAAAATGATGTAAGAACGACTAACCAAGCATTTCAACATGTCTATAAAACTCGGTCAAATGATTGAATTTATACAAATAAGAAAAAGTGAGGAAAAAGGTTCACCACCCAATATAAATCCTGAGAATTCTTGTCATTCTATTAAACCAGAGGAATTCAGTGGGTCACAGGAACTGGAAGTGGCTTAATTTGAATTAATCAGAAGGGAAAATTACATACATGGCTTCTGATCTGTTGATTTAAAAGACCCATGAATAAGCACAGAAAACCAAGGAGTAAGATACCTAAATAAATAATGAAAGAAAAGAAAGAAAAAGTAAACAATGTAATCAGCTTATGAATAGTGTGGCACACTGTTTACATAACATATGAAATATTGCAGAACGTCAACAGCAATATATGGTTTATAAGCATGGATTTATGAATATAACTTAGCATATGATCTTTATGACTTTTAATTGTGGTCAAAATGATTTGTTGAATTCTATAAGACATCAAAATTGTTGTGACCATCTAAATCTGTACTGATAAGGAGCATGCGTGCCTGCAAGTAAATAATTCCAGCCTACAAATCAATTTTCTCTTTCCTTATTTTTGGTTTGACCTTAAATAATACTAATGTTTTCCTCCCACGCAGTTTACTACAGGCCTTAAACACAAACGTAAACATGCAAATGAAGCCTAGATAATGACAACACATTGTATGTTTGCATCAGAAAAATTGCGTTTCAAATATTGTTTTTTGAAGGATATTTTTCTTATTTAGTGGAAACAAATCGCTTATTCTATGGGAATCATGCAATTGACCCACAGCTGTTGATGCAGGATTGCATGCATTGCAAGTTAATGAGTAGTCTAAAACTCATTAATTGTCGTTACTGAAAAATCCCCAGAGCTTTGTAACTGAAATGTTGTGATTTTATTGAGAGCTTAAAAAGCACAGCTCCAAGTGACTGATTTGTCCAGCTTTGGCACATTAAAAAAACAAGATATGTGTTGTATAAAAATATTTGATAATGTTTGACGCAGTTCAGGTTATATTTATAACTGTTTTTACAATATTTTTAACAGGTACAGCAGTGAATGAATCCGTTTGGGTCATGATATTCAGTAAACTGAGAATGTGTGGATATGTACTGCTCTATTTTGTAGTACTGTATTCCCCACCAGGTGGCACAATCGCTCCAAATGTTAAAATGCCTTTTGAGTATTATCAGCATATTACATTCAGGAAATAGACTTCTTGATTGTTTATAAAACTGTGTATACAAAACTATTTTGAGTAACAGCAACATAAGGCAAATATCTTACAACTCAAAAAACGTAAAGGTAGATCTTTTTTGCAGTAAAATATCCAAAAGCCACTAGGCCGGTGTTATATATTTTGCTCAGTTACTTATAATATCCTAAATGTTTCCAAAATTGTAAATCGTGAGAAAATTGCAATTTTAGCCAAGGCTCCGGGACGTGTGAGGAGTCGCCTGTCAATGGCGTCATACCCGCGTTACCCTCGGTTTCCGGTTTTATTTTGTAGAAACCATGGAAACACCAAAGACTCTTTTATATATTACATGTATTAATAGACAAGGGAACAACTGTTTGGATACATTTATAGACAGAAAATTTATTATTATTATATAGCTCAACACATTTAGTCTTGATGTTTAAAATAAATCTAATTTTCTTGATTTTTTGCGAGTACCATGCTTTACCATGCCTCAGAGGAAAACACTATTTTGTCAAGTAGCTAACATAGCATAATCAGAGGCAGCTGTATTTTTAGTAACAGTAATGCAGAATTTTCTCTATCATACAATATGTTTTAAAATTAATTGCATGCCATTTATCAACACAAGCCATTCAGCATTTATTAATGATATTCTACAATCGATCTATCTTACTGCTGTTACATGTACACTCTGTTCTGGAGTCTTTTGGACTTGTTGTTGTTGTTGTTCCATTTCCCACCACCAGTTAGTCACCAGGGCAACTGATCATCACCACCATCATCACACCCAGCTGTTCCCAATTACCCTCCTGGTTATCCCGTGTATATATGCCCTGTGTTTCTAGTCTTGTGTTGTCCGGTATTGTTTGTCCTATGATGCTGTATGTTCCTGTGGATTCCTGTTTCCTTCCTAGTAAAGACTTAATCTGACTCTATCTCCTTGTCGTGTGCTTAGTATACCAGCAACCGTAACAGAATACCGGACCAAAACAGTTATACAGTTTGCGGCGTGTGTTTTTTGTTTTCCGTCCCAGTGTTTTCCGTGTTTCTCTCTCCATTCTCCTCACCATGTACACACCCGCATTTCTGTTAGTATGCCTTGAGCAGAAGGACCGCTCCCTCGAGGCACATTTGGACAATTTTTTTGTTTCTAGTTCCATCAACACATTTCCCGGACAGCAGCCTTTGTAACTTCCTATATGCCGGCCTCAACACCGCCACCAAAGCGCTGCTGTCTGGGGAAGGACCTCGAGGGAGCTTCCATGATTATGTGGAGTGGGTGCTGGCGTCATGTGGATCTTCGATGACCGTGGATATCTCCGACGACGCCAGTCCCACTCCTACTCCAGTGCACAGCCATCAACACCCTGACTGCGAGGATCGGCAGCATGAGCCCACCGCAGACCGCGAAGAGGACTTCGCCGCGACGTTCGAGCCAGCGCCTACGAGAGCGACCGAGCAGGACATCGCTACGGAGCCTGAGCAACGCGGAACTGACCAGGTGTGCGAGCCGGCTGTACCATCTGTCGCCGAGGGAATCTTAGTGGAATACGAGGGTATGGAAGTGAGCCCCACCCAACCCCCTGCCACTGAGAGTGAGTTTTTGGTCAACTCTGGAGACATTTTTTCTGATTTAGAAGAGGTGAATATGCAACCTGTTGTACTACAGTCTCTGGCCCCTCCCAGCCTCCCTCTCCCACCACCTCTTCAAAAAATTTTTGGGACTCTTTCATTTTCTGAACTGTTTAGCACGCTCCAAACCCCTCTGTCCTCAGCCACGCCTGCTATCCAGTCGTCACTGTCTCCCATCAGCCCCTCAGTTTCCCCATCTCCTCTCAGTGGTAGGGTTCCACCTCGGGACTGCTGGGAGCCACCTCATCCTGGACGTGAGGAGCCTGGGGTTCCGCCTCCAGCCTCAGAGCTCTTCACTCCCCCTCGACCCGTCGACCTGGCTCCTACACCTACGCTCCTTCCTCCCTCGTCGTCAGCAAGTACCATCGGCCATTCGGTCTCACTGGGTTCCCTCGGCACGTCGGCTCCGCCTGGTTCAGACATCGCCACGCCTCTGCAACGGACTTACGGGCCAGTCGCTGCTCTCTGGCCCTCCACCCCTTCTGCGACGGCTAGCTCTGCCCTCCCTCAGGCTCCACCTCCGCCCTCGGTCGCTCCAGCTCCACCTCTGCCCTCCGGATACCCGCTTCCTCCTCGGGGGGTCGTCGCTGCGGCTCCGTCGCGGTCGCCCAGGTCATCGGGGTCACTTCGAGTCTTCGGCGTTCCGGCTGCATGGTGGGCTCCTACGTTGTCATCGCCGCTGCCGATCGTCCCCATGGTGGCGTATAGGACTACATCACCATGGCTCCTCCCGTCAACGACGCCGCCATGGGCCGCAGTCTTGGCTGTGTACTGGATGGTTTTGCTACTTCCTCTGTTCAAGGCTTCCCTCTGGACTCCATCACCTGCATCTCCCTGGTCACCATCACCTGCACCTCCCTGGACTCCTGCACCTCGCCTCCTCCCGGGTAACCGTCTGCCTCCTGAACCGCCTCCTACACCATCGCAGCCATCTCATCTTCGTCTTCCCCTCTCTACGGCGCGAGGACGCGCCTTTCCGGGAGGGGGCGATATGTTACATGTACACTCTGTTCTGGAGTCTTTTGGACGTTGTTGTTGTTGTTGTTCCATTTCCCACCACCAGTTAGTCACCAGGGCAACTGATCATCACCACCATCATCACACCCAGCTGTTCCCAATTACCCTCCTGGTTATCCCGTGTATATATGCCCTGTGTTTCTAGTCTTGTGTTGTCCGGTATTGTTTGTCCTATGATGCTGTATGTTCCTGTGGATTCCTGTTTCCTTCCTAGTAAAGACTTAATCTGACTCTATCTCCTTGTCGTGTGCTTAGTATACCAGCAACCGTAACAACTGCAGTGTGTCTCAAACAAGTGTCTCACAGCAGCCGTCGAGCGAACGCACAGAGTAACGTTATAACATCATCATTTTCAACACAGTCAAATGTATCTAATATGATAAACAGCGCTGTGTCACCTCATGCGCTTGACCGGAAAAGCAGAAGCGACTGTGGCATAATAAAAGTTCCGAGCTGCTCGCGAGGCGTGTTGCGTTCGTCTCTCATTAACAATCGCTCCTGCGGCCTCGTTCAGCTCCCACAACGCTAGGTCCTGCTCTGCTTCATCCTACAATAATCTCATCCATGAACATGATTTCTGCCCGAGTCTTATACTGATTCTTTTCCATCGGCTGTGAGGTGAAGACCACATGTCCCTAGATTCCGCGCTCAAACTTGGAGTCATCAAGCTACGCCTTTATTTTGAATAGGTGACCTCTAGCAGCACGAAAAACTACATACTACACCTTTAACTACTCAATATTTCAAGAAATTAAATCCTATCTAAGTTATATGCTTATTAAAAAACCCTGCAGACAGCATACAGTATATTTTAGGCTCTGTCTCTGTTCAGAATGATGTTAAATATCACTGGTGCTAATTTTACAAATGTACAAATATATTAATACGCCTTATGATCAAGTGAGAGAAATGCATTTAATTTGTGAGTTGTCTGAAAGTGTAGTTGACTAGTAGTTGACTGCAGAGTTGTCTGTCAGAGTATTTGACTATCTTAAAGGGACGGTTCACCCAAAAATGAAAATTCTGTCATCATTTACTCACCCTCAATTTGTTCCAATCCTGTATGAATTCCTTTCTTCTGCTGAACACAAAAGATATTTTGAAGAATATGGTTAAGCAAAAAGTTGAAGACTTCCATTGTATGAAAAAAAAAAAAACTTATTTTTTCTTCTTTAATGTTTAATCAATTTAATGTTTATTCAACCACGACCCATTGGACAGCTGGTTTGGAGAATGGATGGATGAGTGTTTATTCATTAATTTATTTTATTTACTTTATTTATTTGCTTAATTTATACTGGAAGGGAAGAATTTAAAGATGTAAATTCTCTAAAATTCTCTAAAGGTTTTAACTTGTTTATAATATAACAACAGTCATAACTGATAGCCTGCTGAAGCGCAGCACCCTAAAGCCCCCTCTAAGAAGTTACATCTCTAAATTCAGCCCCTTTTAAGCACAGACAAACACACACACAAAAAAAATTATATTGCAAAAAAAAAAAACTCACTAATTGAACAAGTCTGTTGTTGGACTAGTACAGATATGTTCTCTATTAGTTGAGTCGCATTTGAAGTTGTGATGAATAAAATTCCCACATTACAGTTAAAAAGCAAACACTTGTTCAGAACATGCATGTGCATTAGCTGGACAAGCCTGAAAAATACTTGACTTGTTTGGGATGTAGATTTTAGTCTTTCCATATTCAAGCAGATAAGATATACTTGTATTGCTGTAAAGTACCTGCTTGGGGACACGTTGGTTTGCACAAAGACGAGCATATGCTAGTTGCGCACGCACTTGACTACACACATGTACAAATGTTTTATAGAATGGCTCCAAGCAGCCCAAGATTTATCACTATTTCCACTTACTTTCATCTCAACAGGAAACCAGAAGATGGACTCTGATCCTGTGTAGTTTACCAGGTCTTGGCTGCCATTAAAACACATAATGACCATTAGGGGAATGGAAAATGTTTAACTGTGTAAGGAAAGAAGCCTTTAGGGGTCTCTAAATGTCTGTTTTATTGCAACATCTAGATTCATATTTAGGCCCAGGCAGTGGATCAGGACCATGGGAATCTGCAGAACGGTGTCACGTGTAATGAACAGGATGATAAACTATTAAACAATATTTTATCGTACATAAAATCATTCCTTATCCGCCTTTGTCTGGGTGCCGCAGCAGGTCCCTGCAGAAGACTGGAGCGTTGATCCGTGCCCATGTTCTCTAGTAGGTTCCGTGGATAATTAGCAGGCTGCCTCTCCCCTCCGTGGCCTCCGCTAATTGTTTGTGTTGTCTAGGAAACCTGAGAACCCTCAGCTTGAAACCAGAGCAGCAAAGCAAGGCCAAAATCTATTAAAAACACCCTTTTTGTTTGTGTCTTATGCGTGAGGATGCAATATCACTTTGCAGTATATGGGTACAGAGACATGTTCTGAACAGCGTAAATAAAACATGAGAGATCAGAACGGGCCACAAGCGGAAAGGTCAAACGATCACTTCGGCCAGTAACTGGACACTACAAGTGAGGCGTTGTGGCATTCAGCCCATCTTGGAGGACAATGGTGCATTCTAGAGGAGGTCACGCTTGGCTCTCCTCAAGGTTTAGTGATGCCAGATTGCTTTGGCTGTGGCCTATATTCTGTCCCTTGTGATAGACGAGAGGATAACTTTGATTTCAGAGAGGTTGATGGATTCTACATTAGGCTACTACATTATACTGCACTAGATGAAACTATAGTACTGTATCATAATACACTTCATTATGCCATCATTGTAAAAAAAAGTCCCATTATATTTACGGTAAAAAAAAATAATTAAAAAAAGGCAGCTAGATTGTTGCTAGAGATTCGCCAGAAATCTATTCGTTTTATGGTTTCTGACTTCACAGTATGGCACTGGTGCCTGCATATTTACAATTTAGAAAAAGAGAATTGGAGCTAAGTGCAGCAGACAGATTTATTTAAACAAACACAACAAGGGTAAATCTAGGCAGAAACAGAATATTCCAGACACGGGCTAAACCAGAACTGAAACAAACATGCACACGTAACAAAGACAAAGAACGTGGGAAATAGGTGAACAAAAAGGAACAGGTGAAAGTGAAACTAAGGAAACAAGGCAAACACAGGGACCATGACTTCAACGGCTACCAACAGGTTGAAGGTCCAAACTGCAGTTTCAGTGCAGCTTCAAAGGGCTCTACACGATCCCAGACGAGGAATAAGGGTCTTATCTAGCAAAATTATTGGTCATTTTCTAAAAAGAAATAAAAAATTATATACTTTTTAACCACAAATGCTCATCTTGCACTGCTATGCAATGCGCCACGCATTACGTAATTACGTTGGAAAGGTCACGCATGATGTAGGTGGAAGTACCACGGTGAGGCGAAAAACTCTCTAAACATCTAATTTTCTCCTCCAACTTTAAAATCCTCCAACATTGTTTGTTTTTGGTTTTTTTGGGGGTTTTTTTTTGTAAAGGCCATTTGACTTCCCCTGCATCCCAATGTGCATACTATCCACCCTATCTGTCCTAAATAGTATTGAATATTACTAATGTCACATAGTATTTAAGACAGATAGTATGCACATTAAGATGCAGGCTTAGTCTTTGCACGTTTGCTTTGTAGACACTTGCTCGCTACTTCCACCTACGTCACAAGTGACCTTTCCAACATGATTACGTAATGTGTGGCGTATCGCAGAGCTAGTGCAAGATGAGCATTTGTGGTTAAAAAGTATGTCTTTTTTTTTTTTAGAAAATGTCAGATCGTTTCGCTAGATAAGACCCTTATTCCTCTGTTGGGATCGTGTAGAGCCTTTTGAAGCTGCACTGACATTTGGACCTTCAACCCGTTGGTAACTGTTGAAGTTCACTATATGGAGAAAAATCCTGGAATGTTATCCTCAAAAACTTTAATTTCTTTTCGACTGAAGAAAGAAAGTCCTAAGACACAAAACAAGGAAACACGAAACAGGAAACAGGAATCGTAACAGATATAATATTACAGTATTTCACAATTGCTAAAACACATATCTTGAAACCATCACTCATTTTCTCAAAACATTAACCCTCTGGGGTCTGAGGATTTTTGGGGCCCTGGAGAAGTTTTGACATGCCCTGACATTTGTGCTTTTTTCAGTTGTTCATAAACATATAAATGACACAAGTGTCATTACACTGTATTCAGCACAAACTAGGCTACCATAATATGTGAGGAACATGTATGTACATGTTTGTATTTTTGAAGGAATAATGTTTATGCGTGGTTATTGAAAAAACAAAAAACTTAAGTCACTGAAATAAGGCCAAAAAAAGTATATTAAATCTGTGTTCATAAGGCTTCTGGGTATTGGAGGTTGTAGACTAGAGTTTTTGCTTCAGAATTATGTAAAAATTATGCTGCCTACTCCTTCATATAAAACAATATATTGATTTAGTTTTTGTAAGACACTTTTTG